>APFE031253371.1:4454-17127 GCA_000404065.3 Pinus taeda | reverse complement strand
TGTCCCTGCCTTGTGCTCTTTCTAGTGGCTACCATTTTCTCTTTATGACTACCCTAAAATTCTCTTTCCGGTGGGAGATTTTTCATCTTGGGAGGGAAAATAGAAAGAAATTATCGTTGAACGCTTACTATCAATGGCTATAGGTAAGAGAAAAATACAAATAAAAATGGGTATTTCAATGTTACTATGAGGAGGTGGTCCGTGTTCACCTTTATAAGCTTGTGTATGCCTATCCCAGGCGTGTCGCTAAAATCATCGTGCTCAAGTTCTAACCAGTTTCTCTGTGAATGAATGAGATACCTTCTATCTAGGCTGGTGTGTGTCTGTGTGACAATGAATGAGGTTTTGAAGCTTGACACTGTTGGAGTTACGATTGTCGTTACACCAAAATCTGCAGGTGTTAGTAAACAGAGACATCTAACACATGCCACGAAACACACGGGAGCGTTGGATCAACACTGTCATTAACAGGGAGCACAACAAAAACCCCATTTTTGCTCCAAAACCAACCTTCTTAGTCTCAGGGATGAATTGACCTTTGAACTTTTTCAACTCCAATGACTATCAAGGAACATATGAAGCAAATCCCATTGCAAATTCCATTATAGTAGGAAAACCTAATGATCTGTTAATGATCCCCGCGCCATTATCCATAGGACTTGGGATCTCACTGAGGGAAACTTTGAGCCTTTTTTTCTTGATTCCTTTAAATATTTTCGTTAGGTCATTCATGGTAACTTGGGATACAAAGGTACCTGCTCTAATGAGTAATTCATAATAGCTGGATTTAGTTTTTATTTTTATTTTTCAAAATTAGGTTGATTCTAAGCGGAGGTCAGACACAATGTTGGATGAAGGAATAATCTACTTACCAATAGGATACTATCACTGGGACTTGCGAGGCTGAGGCCAGTCCTAATATTGGATGGAAAAGCAATCTACTTACCGTTGGGATATTATAACTGGAATGTGCGAAGCTTGGTCGAGCTTGGATGCCCTTTGGGATAGTTTACTTCTCCAAAGGTGGCTTTCATCCTCAACCCTTCCCCACGACTTGCAAGGCTAAGGCCGAGGCCAATCCCAATATTGGATAGAAAAACAATCTACCTACTAGTGGGATGACTTACGAGGCTGACACTGAAGCTAGTCCCAATATTGGATGGAAAAACAATCTACCTACTAGTGGGATGCTATAACCTAGATGTGCGAAGCTTGGATGCCCTTTGGGATAGTTTAATTCCCAAAAAGTAGCTCTCATCCTCAAACCTTCCCCATGCGATTTGAAACTATGACCTGGAAACTAAATCCTACACAAACCCATTGGTCTACACCTCATGAGTTACTTAGTAACCCTTTAACATCAAAAAATAAAATTCAATTGATCCTACACAAACCCATTAGTCTACACCTCATGAGTTACTTAGTAACCCTTTGATATCAAAAAATAAAATTCAGTTACATAGAATTAAAGCTAATTCTCCAGAGAAAAATCCAAATATTCTAACCAGCTAGAGTACCAAGAAACTGTAATTTATTTGTGCATGATCATTTATCAGAAAATATTATATCCATTACCATATCAAATAATAAGTTTACAACATGTGCCTCAAAAGAGCACAGATCAACAGAAAAGTCTGAACTTATTTCCATAAAATAAAATATTTTAAATTTTAGAAGGATTTCCTGAATTTATAAATCTTTACAAAAGAGAACAATCACAAGACGGTGTTTGTTTGAGTGGATTACATATAAGTAGATGTACACTTAATTTTCAATGGTTGAATCCAATTCTGTGAATTTATATGGATATCTTGACGATTTTGTTTATAAAGGTAATTTTACGAATGTTGTGTTAATTTATTCAAAATCTTTCTCAGTACTGTATTTTTTTCCAAAAAAAGTGTGCTATTTTTGTTTTCCAGGGGCAATGTTTTGTTCTGTAAGAGGTTCTGGGAGTACTGAGGAGTTAACAGAAACTCTTTAGTAAAATAAATGTGTTCATGTGTCAATTATAAAAAGAAAGTAAACATTGGATAATTTAATAACTTTTTGAATTTGGAATATTTTATTTTTATTTTTATATCATGGCCGTTAAGATTATTGTCTTATTTTTTGAAGTATATCATCAATTAGTTATTGTTTATTTTTAAATATATTATCAACTAACATAATTATGGTTATAAATTAAATTGGTGGTGAACTTTTATAAGCATTAATTCATAATAAACATCAAAATACATATTTTATAATACATTTGCTAAAATTTAATAAGAATTAATTAAATAATATTTTATTCTAAATTATCACTGTTTGTTTTAATTATAATTTTTTTATATTACCATATATATTTAAAAAACATGAACAAGATTCTTAATACAAAGATTTACCCCACTTACTTATGGAGAATCTTATTCCATAAATATATTTTGTTTACTTAGCATGACTTGCAAATCACTGCCAAAAACCATAACAACTTATATATTTTTTTAAATAATCATTTTATTAAGAGGGAAAAAATAGTATAACTACTTTAGAAATAATTTCAACCTTTCATTTGTGTATACTACTATAAATAATTTAAAATATTCTTTGAAAATAAATCCTAACCATCCACTTAATATTTATTAATAATAAACTAAAATTATAAAATTTTATTATATAACATGTTTATATTATAATTATTTTCCACAATTTTCTTTCACCCTTAAATGCATATTGTCCCATACTGCCTCCGTGTGAGCATGTCTATATATGTGGTACATAAGACAATGAAAAAGGAACAAAAACTATGAGATAATGGAAACTGAACAAAAACTATTGTCCCCGGTGGCTAGGTGATCATAGAGTTAGGTTTCTGAATGGAAAAGGTTTCATTTTCTTTCTATTTTGACTTTATTTTCCTGTACTATAACTTAACATTTCACTAAATCAAAGTAAATTTTATCATTTTTTCCCAATAAAATCAATCAAATTAAATAATTTGACCAATTCTATAACATTGCAGAAACACAAAATCCCCAAAACTGTTATACACCTCATTTCTTATCTATTTAATCATTATTCGACAGCTATACCATCTGCAATGCAGATCCTTGTTTAATATGGTTTTGACAAAAACAATAATTATTTCCAGCAATAGTATGTGGAAAAACATATTTATGCTATTTGAGTAACTTCACTTACTTTATTGCAAAGAAATAATATGTTTAAATAAACAATCGTTTGTTTTTTTAATGGCATGGGAATGGGTATCGGGAGATTTTAAGGAAATATGGAAATATAATAATTTAGAATAAAGGGAATGAAGTGAGTAATTGGATATGGAGAGGGGGGAGAGCGGAGCGAGGGAGTGAGGGTTTGCAACGGGTAGTAGTGCCAGTTATTATGGAGGGGCGAGGAGGGGGAGTTCCACTCTTTTCTATAGTCAAGTAGTAATGAATAGCAGTAGGGAAGTTGTGTCAAACCGCTTCAAGAAGCCAATGGAGGTTGAAACTACAGATATCAACACAGGAAAACCAAAAAACAGTAGAGCTCATGAACAAGAAGAAAATCATGACGAGGTCAAAAGAGATAAGAAAGTAGGGGAAGGCAGCCATAGAATTGAGCGCAAGAATATCGCAGGATTTTGTAAACTTAGGTCAACCATAACACCCCAAGTTGTTTTAAGTGATCCAGTGCTACAAGTGCACAGGGATCATATGGCGACCTATGCAGTAATATGCAAATTTATGGGGATATGGCCAATCAAGAAGACTCTGTATACCTGGGTAAAAAACCATTGGAAACCAAAGGGGGAAATAAACCTTCATCTTGGATCCAAGGGTTTCTTCACAGTGGTCTTCACAAACCTAGAGGACAAAGACAGAGTGTTTGAGGGAGGACTGTATCTCTATGCAGCTGCAGGCCTCTACATGCGACCATGGATGATGAATTTAGTCCCAGAAAGAGAGACATTCATTTCAGTACCAGTATGGATAAGACTCTACTCCCTAGCTCTAGATTATTGGCTACCAGAATCCTTAAAAGCAATAGGCAATAAATTATGTCATTTTATAAAAATATTAGATGCGACTCTGCGAGGAAAATACACCTCCTTTGCCCATATATGCGTAGAGGTGGACCTATCAGGAGCACTTCCAGATGAAGCCATTCTAGAAGTTTATGATGAAGAATCGGTGTAGGCGGTGGACTATGAACATGCCCATTCAAATGTCGCAGATGTCATGAGCATGGGCACCTCTTTAGAGACTGCCTATTAAACAAAATGGAGAATAGTAATAAAATCAACACAGGCAAAGATAACCAGGTATTGGAGAATAATCCTGTAGAGAAGGAAAAAGATGACAACATGGAGGAAATAACTGCAAACAACAAACTAAAGGAGGATCTACCAAGCACCATGGAACTTGACAAGGACAATGAGATGACCCCAAACGAGGTTGGAACGCAGGACCATGATCTACAGGAAATTCTTGAAAGGGAGAATCTTGATCTAGAAAAGTTCTTGGAGCAGGGAACCACCAAGGGGTGGATTCTTTACCACAAAAGGAGTTTGACAAAGTGCAACAACTCTTCCTATGGAGATCTCAAACAAAGGGCCCTGGAGTGAAAAGAAATCACGATAGCCAGGAAAACAGAGGGGTGAAAACGATGGAGGTAACACAGGGACACCCATTCAAAAACCTAGGCAGGAAAAGAGGAAGGAAAAGACAGAATGAGCTGCTGACAGAGTGTGGGAAACTCATGATAAACTCAGGTAATATGAAAGATCTTACTAGTTACTCATTTAAAAGTCTTTCTTAATGAAACTCACAACCCGGAATATTAGGGGTCTAGGAAGTAAAAGGAAAAAAAGGAATCTTAGCAATAGAATAAAAGAGGAAAAACCTAATATTGTATTTATCCAGGAAACAAAATGCTCTATAAAAAAAATAAGAGAGATACATACCAAATGGCTAATCAAGTATGAATATCTAGAAGTTAAAGCCGACAACACAACAGGAGCGATTCTAACACTTTGGAATCCCCAGAAACTAGAAATCCTAGATGTTGAAGCATCCAGGAACTACCTTTCAATGGTGATCTAACCTTTGGGTGACAAGGAATTCTATTTGATCACAAATGTCTATGGTCCTCAAAGATTGGAAGACAAACTCATGCTTCTTATTTCACTGGAGGAGCTTAGAGAAAGACATCCTATCATGCCCTGGATTCTGGGAGGGGAATTTAATATGATCAGATCTCTTTCCGAAAAAAAAGGTGGGACCAGAACACTAGGCAGAGACTCTATTGCCTTCCAGAACTTCCTAAACAACATGAAGCTAGTGGACACAGAGACTAAAAATGGTACCTTCACCTGGAATAATAAGCGGGGAGGGGCCTCTCAAGTAGCATCTAAACTAGACAGATTTATAATCTCTGAGGACCTCATCCTCACAGGCCTTGACATGTCTGTCTTCATCCTCACTTTTGGAGGCTTGGATCACTAGCCTATCCAACTGGAAGCCTCTTTTATAGGCACTCCGAAAAACAGACCTTTCAGGTTTGAAAATGTTTGGCTCACCCACCTTGACTTCATCAGCAATACTAGAAGATGGTGGGTGGAAGATATACCTGTCCAGGGAATGAATATGTTCCTTCTACAACAGAGAATAAAACATATCAAACGCAGGCTCAAAGATTGGAACAAAAATGAGTTTGGCAACATTTTCAAAGCCAAAGAAGAAGTGGAACAGAAATTGCAAGGCATCAACCAAATCCTCATAACAGATGGCTTTACCGAGGACAGGAAATTACAAGCTGACTCTCTTCAACATGAATGGGAGGATAGATGCCAATAAGAGTAGATCTTCTGGAGACAGAAATCAAGAGTGCAATGGCTTAAGGAAGAGGAAAGAAATATAAATTTTTTTCATAACTCAACGGTGGATCAAAGGGCTCATAACAGGATTTCAAAACTTAGAGATACTCAAGGAAATTGGCTCAGCACCCACAAAGAAATAGAATCTACTCTGGTACAACATTTTCAAAGCATAACAGAGGAACCTCTCATAGACAGATCAAAATTCATCAACAACTTCACAAAGTACATTCCAAATATTGTAACTAGAGAAGATAATTATAATCTGAACATGCCGGTGACTGAAGAGGAGATCAGTGAAGTCATTAAAGAGATGCAAACTGGGAAAGCTCCAGGCCTGGATGGGTTCAATATAGACTTCTTCAAAGCATGCTGGGAAATAGTCAAACAAGATATCCTTGATGTGGTGGTGGACTCGAGGAAATCCAAAAATGTTTTGAGGGAACTTAATGCCTCTTTCATAACTTTGATTCCAAAGCAGGAAAAAGCTATGACATGAGACAAATTCAGACCCATAGCTTTATGCAATGTGGTGTACAACATTATATTCAAAGTAATTGCAAACAAGCTCAAACCACTTCTTCCAACTTTGGAGAAAACTGGATATGTGGAAGGAAGACAAATTCTAAATAACATCATTCAAGCACACAAGGTGGTTCATTCTCTCAAGAGTAATAAGCAAGCAGGTATGATCATACAACTTGACATAACAAAAGCTTATGATAAGCTAAGCTGGGCTTATATCAGGGAAGTACTAAAAGCGTATGGCTTTGATCACAACTGGATAAGATGGGAAATGGCCCTTGTCAGCACAACTAGTTTTTCAATCTTGCTTAATGGCTCACCATCCAGAACCTCCCAAGTAAGTGTGAGGGTATATATATATTGATAATTAAATGGAGAGGACTATGTCTTCTCCCAAGTAAGTGTGAGGGTACGTTGGGGAATGTGAGATAAATATATATATAATGAGTTGGAGAGGACCATGTCTTCTCCCAAGTAAGTGTGAGAGTACATTGGGGAATGTGAGATGTAATTAAATGGAGAGGACCATGTCTTCTCCCTAGTAATGTGAGGGTACATTGGGAATGTGAGATGTATATATATTATATATATATATATATATATATATATATTATTATATATATATATATAATGAGTTGGAGAGACCCATCTCTAAGATTCAATTTGAGAAGGTAGATGGGATTTGAATAATAGAAATCATGAATTTTATATTAGACCAATATTTCTCAATATTTTCAGATAATGTAAACATTAAAAAAATTTGCAGGATAAGATTTAAGTGGAGCATTACATACACCCCTCCTTCAGAAAACTTTGTCTTGAAGTTAAAATGAAAAGATACAAGGAGTTGAAAGCATAACAAATTAGAGAGAGTTATAACATTAAAATTTGATAAGTCAGACAATGACATTACTTCTTATCAAGAGTCTCCAACTGATCTATATCCTCCTATCCATCCTGACTACTTCTGTTCCCACCCTATCCGTCCTCTGCTGCTTTATCAATGGCAACGGCCATACTAACCACTGATAAAACTGACATGGTGGAAGCGTTGAATACATCGACCTAACTTCCCTAGTAGGAAACTGGCAATCATCATCACACGTCTAGGGGAGTGTGTCCACCACTGCCCTCCTACGATTCCAGGTTTCGGAGGATACACGGTGGGAAATGCCTCCACCCCTCCTTTAGAACTAGGGTAAATACCCTAACACGGACAACACTACAGAGCTGGTTGGACTTGTCATCGAATAATCTCGTCAGGTCTGTGTACAATATGTATTTTGTTTAGATTAATGAAAACTACCACTCTCACTTGATAAAAAAAAAAAAAGAGTAATTGGATATTTTTAACGGTGTACAAAGATTTTGGGAATTTAATTTGGGAAAAAAAGAGATGATTTTAGAGGTGTACAATAGTTTTTGGTTTATTATCTAAGGGAATTATTATTTTAATGTATATAGTAAAATGAAGGTTAATTTATAAGTACTATTTATAGGCTTAGTCTAACTTATAAATGAAATGACCTTTTCATTTATGGTTAATTTTAACAAAAATCATATAGGAATTTAAAAAAAAAATAGTTTAAGTCCTTTAATTTGTAGAATTCTAGTGCCCAAAGAGGGTTTTCAAAGTGCTGAATTCATTTATGCATTCCAAAATGCATTTTAAGCAACAAAATATCACATTCGTTCTTAAAATTGTTTTCTGTGATTCTGTTTTTGTCTATAAGTTAGATTACATAAAACAAAATTATAGTATAAAAAATTGAATTGTTATATTTTAATGTGATATGTATATTATAATTTTCTTTTATCTAAAATATTGTTCATAAATTTATTAATAAAAAAAAATCATAATATAAAAAAATTGAATTTAAAAAATATTTATCTAACGTCTAACATCTAACATGTATACATCCATCATATATATGTTATATTTTAATATGATATGTATATTACCATTTATTTTATCTAAAATATTGTTCGTAAATTTACCAATAAAAACAAAATTATAATATAAAAAAATGAATTTAAAAAATATTTATCTAACTTCTAACATCTAACGCCTCTTAGTGCAATTAACTTGTAAATAGGTTTTGTTACAATATCATGGGCTAATACCATGGCTTATCAATACCACATGCCCAAGACCATTACTCATTTCACAATACAATATTAAAATATAAATTATATTAGACCTTACATATATCATTACATAGAGTGGCAATTATTAATCATATGGATGGAAACATCTAACGCCTCTCAGTGCAATTAACTTGTAAATAGGTTTTGTTACAATACCATGGCTTATCAATACCACATGCCCAAGAACCATTACTCATTTCACAATACAATATTAAAATATAAATTATATTAGACCTTACATATATCATTGATTACATAGAGTGGCAATTATTAATCATGTGGATGGAGACATAACGCCTCTCAGTGCAATTAACTTGTAAATAAGTTTTGTTACAATACCATGGGCTAATACCATGGCTTATCAATACCACATGCCCAAGAACCATTACTCATTTCACAATACAATATTAAAATATAAATTATATTATACCTTACATATATCATTGATTACATAGAGTGGCAATTATTAATCACATGGATGGAGACATCTAACGCCTCTCTGCAATTAACTTGTAAATAGATTTTGTTACAATACCATGGACTAATACCATGACTTATCAATACCACATGCCCAAGAACCATTACTCATTTCACAATACAATATTAAAATATAAATTATATTAGACCTTACATATATCATTGATTACATAGAGTGACAATTATTTATCATATGGATGGAGGGGAGCGAGAGAGAGGGGGGCAAAGGGGAGTGAGAGAGAGAGAGAGAGAGTGGGGGGAGAGAAGGAGAGAGGGAGGGAGAAAGAGAAAGGGGGGAGAGAAGGAGAGGGGGAGGGAGACCATGACATAACTGGAGGGCGGAGAGAGAGAGAGACTGAGAGGAGAGAGAGAGACAAAAAGAGAGAAAGAAGAAAAGGAGGAGAAATATGGAGTTAGAAAGTCTACACCTCATGAATTATTTAATAACCCTTTGATATCACAAAAAATAAAATTCAATTGCAAACCATTAAACGTAAGACTCTTGAGAAAGACAAATATTCTAACCAACTAGACTACCGAGGAACTATAATTCATTTGTGCATGGACATTGATCCGAAAATATTACATCCATCACCATATCAAACAAGGGAAGCTGCGAGGTAGCAAGTCCCTACATTGAGTGGCGTAGAATGCTTTTCTGCGCTGGCCCGACCGAGCTAGTAAGAGAAACCCACATAGACCTCGAGATTTCAGAAGCAGCATTCTTCTCATGGCCCTTGGGACAACAGACCTTCATGAACCAAAAGTGAACTGACCTTATGAGCTCTTTTTTCGCAGTCCTTTGAATATCACAGCTCCCTTGGTAATTCTTGCCAAAGACAAAGTTTTATCTGGTAGCATGTAGCCTAATAAACCGATATGAAAGCAAAATGTTGCAAGTACAGAGATGTTTTTTACAGAGAATTTACTTACAGACATCCATGGAATTTTGGTTGTCCTAGTTAGGAGAACATATTAAAAGCAGGCCATCTGTAGGAAGGTTAATGAAAATCTAGCTCTGTAAACACTATTCTGTAATCATACTGTATGGCCAACTCAGAATTTGATAATACAATCTAGTAGTTATTGTTAACAAAATAAAAGAGGATAATACCTCTAAAAAATGACTCCCAGAGCCTCATATTTCATCACATACGATATGTAGGTAAAACAGTGACAGACTAATCGGTTAACACGGTTGAAGGATGACTGAGGAGAATTTCACTTTGCTGGCAGCTGGCAGAGACTGAGAGACATGGACCTGAAAAGTGAAAAATGATCAAAGGGATCTAATGCAACCTGACAAATTTGACCCGGTGTCCAGGAAAGATCTCAAACCAGATGCCACTAGGAGAATGACCTAACAACATCTATGCATATGGGAAGCAGCAAAAGGCAGACTCTTACCCACTATGAATTTCATAGTATGAAGATTGAACCACAGTTTTTGGGCCAAGGATACAAACACATCAGAGATGCATCTTTGTGATTTAAATTTACTTAATATCATAGACAAAAACAAAATAATGAATTGTAGGGTATGTAGTTATCAACGAACAATTAACTTTTTTTGGAATGCTGACGTTGTAGAAAGCTTTAGTAAGGATGGTAGATCTAATGAAGTGCTTATAAACTGCCATGTTTCTTTTCTTTTCTGGCCAAATATGCCAAACAGTAATGAATCTTTCAGTGCCTTAGTTCTCGATGATTCCATTTAAGAGCTTACCCTCACTCATTGACAAAACAAAACACAATTGACTAGATTATAATTGATTCTCTAACAAAAGATTTTAAGTTCTTACTTCTCTTCTGCATTCCAGAGCCTCCCTACCACAGATTGGCAAGCTTCCTTTATTCTCTGCACAATCAATCAAAAGTATGAAATGTGTTAAAACTTTACACATCCCAAATACAAGAAGTTGGTACTATGTAAATTGAAAAACACAAAAAAATTGTATCTATTGAATCAAGCACTCCTTGAAAGTTTAAACTATAACCATCTATATCCATCCACGAGAGTGGTTGAAAAGCGAAGCGAATATGTTAAATACATCCCCATTATTGAGCATAGGATGTTTAGAACCGACCTCATTATAAGGGCTTCGAGTGGCAATGCAATCCTCATTTATTAAATATATCTGCACAACAAAGCAATTTTTTTGAGTCTCTGGACTTCCATCCAATGGCCTGTATGGGCTTGATTTACTGCACTCGTAATCCTAAGAAGACTGGAACTTTGTTGGGCTTCTTTCTCCAGAACTGGTTAGTCCTGTTAGCAGAGGAACAATTATAAACCTGTTACTAGGAAGCACTACATGCAGAAGTCAACCTACTAATATAGGGTATCTACTATCCAATCAAAGTTATATCCTATTGCATGCAAATATATTGAGATCTACTTTAACCCGTGATCTTAACCACCAATAGAGATCAAAAAAATCTCTAGCAACATAAAAAATCCAGTGTTGAGACCGATCTATGCTAGTTTACTTTTTATACATTTTTGTTGGGTCGTTTTCTTCTTCTTCTTTGACATGAGATCAGAACTTTGTTTCCTTTTCATTTTAGTTTATTTAGCAGTCCATATGTGACACACGTGACAGATCTCTTCCACCCCAAGTTATAAGAGCACCTAACTACTCTTCGTGCAATAAAGAGCAATCACAGAAGGGAGGTACTGATTGATTCAATCTGTGCCAAACTTAAAAGCTTAAGAGATCATCGTTCCAACCATATGCTGATTAATTTTATTTTTAGAATTTTTGAGATGCACTTTAACCAATTGGCAATATACAAAGTAAACATATATAGTCTAAAACTTTATAGGAATTCCTTCCTTGGGAATCTCCATCTAGTACCTATCAGACGGGAGAACGTATGAAGTCTTTTCCTAAAAAGAAAGTACAAACAAGTATAGTTCTAGCAAACTTTCCATTGTATCCAATAAAAGCTATCCGGATAAAGCCTTGAGGGTGAGCTCAAGAACACTTAGGGGAGCTGTTGAACTGGTAAATCCCCTTTGTGGACAGAGGTGATCCCACTAGCCCAACACGGGTCTAGCAACAATCACACACGCTACACGCAGGTTCCTAATTGCATAAATCAAAGATCGATCAGAATGATCTACCTGGAATCCAACGCTAGTTGTTGTAGAAGAAACGCCGCTCCCGTCCCTTAGCTTTGGCTGGTCACAATCGTTACGCTCCACGTAAACGGACACCTGCACAAGCAAAGAACAATACAAACACAGGCGTAAAATCCAGTATATGCAATTATGTATCGGTCAAAAAAGATACAACTCAAATACCGTTGAAAGACACATGAGTGGAACCATAATGATAGTCGTACATTAATCAGTAAAAACAGAGAAAGATTACAACCAAAGGGTTCTGACGTTGAACCTCCTCTAACTGGGTCAACAGCTAAATACGCCTTGCAAAGTGACCTCTTCTCTCTCAATATTTTGGCAGCATAACCCCTTTATAATCCTCAATTCTCACTATCAATCCAGCATAATCTCAGCACTCACATTAGCTCTAAAAAACTAGTTGGCTTAATGCAGGGTGACAGTCATTTATAGATGGAGGAGGAGGAAGTATGCATTGTATCCGGACACCTACTGAAGATTTAGCATTGTCCCAGAATAGCCACTGAACTTGGTTG
>APFE031253370.1:2180-22113 GCA_000404065.3 Pinus taeda | reverse complement strand
CTCAATGTACACCTCCTCCTGTATGAAGCCATTGAGAAATGCAGTCTTCACATCCATCTGGTGGATCTTCCAACCCATCTCTTCTACTATCGATATAATGGAGCGGATCGAAGTATATCGAGCCACGGGAGCGAAGGTCTCCTCATAATCAACTCCCTCTACCTGGGAGAACCCTCTAGCCACAAACCTCGCTTTGAATTTCTCAATGCTGCCATCTGCAACATGCTTTACCTTGTAAAGCCATCTGGAAGTAACCACGGACTTGCCCTCAGGCCTCGGCACCACCTCCCAAACATCATTCTTCATGATAGAAGAATACTCCTCCTGCATGGCCTCTCTCCAAACCTGTTGGCTAGCTGCCTCCTCATAGCTAGAAGGCTCAGAGTCAAGGATGTTGGTAACCATCGCCATATAGCTACAAAACCTATCAGGTGGTCTACTCTCTCTGACTAGCCTCTTCGGCTCAGCAACAGATGAGGCATCTCTCAAGGTGTCCTGAAGCCACTTGGGCTTCCTTTTCCCTAAGCATGCTTCTCCCATAGGAGAATGAAACTCCTCCTCCTCATCACCATCAGTAGCCTGAACTCCTGACTGTCTGTCTGTTGTCCTCCTGCCAGCACCTGAACCTCTAGAAGTTGAGGTACCGTGTGAACTGTCCATCAGTGGATTCCCTAGTGAACTGCTCTGTGAACTGCTCTCCATGCTGCCCGGAGCACCACCCCTTTGGCTCGGTGAGCCACTACTCACTGACGGACCTAACATCCTCATAGATGTACCTCCTGATCCTCCTGATCCCTGCGCACTGGATCCCTGCGACTGACTCAACTGTTGCTGAGGGTATGGCTCATCCAGATACTCTAACTCCCGTGACCACCTAAAGGCCCTTTACTCCTCGAACTTCACATCACATCTAACAACAACTCTCCTCTGTGCAGGAATGTAAATCCAAAAGGCCTTTGAGGTCTCACTGTAGCCCACAAAGATACCCTTCTCTTCGGTGGGCTCTAGTTTGGTCCTCTTCTTCTTGGGTATGTAAGAGTATGTAATGCATCCAAAGATATGAAGATGACCAATATTAGGCTTCCTCCTAGAGAAATCCTCCTCCGGAGTCATGTGCCCCAAGGCACGATGCGGACTCCTGTTCTGCAAGTAAATAGTTGTGTTGCAAGCCTCTGCCCACAAGAACAATGGCAACCCCTGATCATGTAACATGGTTTTGGCAGCCCCTATGATGGATCTGTTCTTCCTCTCTGCAACCCCGTTCTACAGGAGGTTGTAAGGAACAGTGAACTCCCTCCTAATGCCTGCCTCCTCACAATAGTCAATAAATTCTCTAAGGGTGTACTCTCCTCCATTTTCTGACCTCAGGGACTTGATCTTCCGACCTGTTTGTGTCTCCACAAGAGCTCTAAACTCCTGAAACTGCTTGAAGACCTCACTCTTGGTCTTCAAGAAATAAATCCAAGTCCTCCTGGAGTGATCATCAATGAATAAAACATAGTACTCATATCCACTCAAGGAAACATGAGACATCTGATCGCTCACATCAGAATGAATCAAATCAAGTATCCCAGTCGCTCTGTTGTCACTGCTGGGAAAAGGGGATTTAGCAAACTTTCCCATCGCACATCCTCTGCAAGTATCAAAGTGATCAGTACTGAAATCTGGCATACCTGTAGTGATCTCCTGCAAGGTCCTTAAGGCTCCATGATACATATGTCCCATCCTGCGGTGCCAAATCTCACACAGCTCATAACTACTAGCTCTGTTGTCGGTACTACTGCTCAATGCCAAAAGGGGCTAGAATGCAAACTTGTACACCTTTGCATGGCATACACCTATCACTCTAGCTGAATCAGCTGGAGTGCCCCTGGGATACATCAACACCTGTCCACCCCTGAACAGTACCTCATACCCTCTGTCCACCAAATCTGAGACAAATATGAGGTTCTTCCTTATCCCTGGCACATAAAGAACATTTGTCACCTTCAAGGGAGGTTTGGACTCCCTCTGAAATGTCAGTGTCCCCACCCCGACTGCTCTAACAACTTTGTCATCACCGAGTACTACCTCCATATCAATGCCACTCTCTGAAATCTCTGAGAAGTACTCACGGAATCCTGTCATGTGACGTGAAACCCCACTGTCCACATACTAGATACCCGAACATGCTCCGCTAATCGAGGGAAAAGCATGCTCCCTTTAAACTTGTGTAGCAGGTGATCCTGCACTCGAGGAATCACACGTAATGAACACAAACTCCTGGTCAAAATGACCTGCAAAGTCCTCGACCTCTGCTGAAGTTGCCAAGCTCTGGTCCTTCCCCTTCTTCTTCTTCTTCTCCGGACACACAACTACATAGTGTCCCATCTTTTGACAATTCCAACACTTCACCTTGGAATAGTCCTTCTGTGTGTTACCATGTTTACCTTTGCCTTTGCCCCCACCATTGCTTGTGGAAGCCTGTTTCTTCCCTTTTCCTTTCTTGCCTCCTGCCAACAGTGCTACATCCTCATCCTGCTCAACTAGCTTGGTTGCCCCAAGCTAACCTTTCCTGATCTCTGTCTGAATGCAATCATCCCAAAACCTCTCCCATGTGGGAAGGGTCTCACGTGCACAAACCCCATCAGCAAAGTTCATCCATGAACGGGGAAGGCGATTCACTGCAATCCGCACCAACTCAGTGGGTTGAATGGCCTCTCCAATTGTTGCCAACGCATCTCTCACATTAGTAATCTTTGTGAGATATCCAGCTGCACTATCATTACCCATCTTAATGTTCTTCATGTTCTCCTTCAGGACCATTTTCCGGTTCTCATTGGTACTCTAGTAGAGATTGGACAATGTTGTCCACATTTCATGGGCATTGCTCTTTCCTCTCACATGAGGAATGCAATGGTCTTTGATTCCGTCTAGAATCAGTCTTTTACCCTTGTTGTTCTTTTTATTATAAGCAGCCAACTGAGTAGCATCAGTAGGCTCAACAACAGGGTTCTGTGTGGTATGCACCATGATATCCCAGACTTCTGCCTCCTCAAAGATACTCTGCATTCTCTCCTTCCAAACGTTGTAATTTGTATGCCCATCTAACCCATCCTCCACCCTCAATCGCAATGACATCCTGTTGTCTTAAAACTAAAAAATAGCACTGTCGTAGTAAAGATAAAACTGTTGTTTGTGAAAAAACAGCTTGCTGGAATTTTCTAAGTGAAAAATCAGCAGCTGTAATTTTTCCCCTTTGCTGTCCCAAACTGCACTTCAGCACTCAAGCTCTGATACCATGTAAAAATTTATATTTCCCACCCCTGTTTTCAGTTTCTCCTTATTTCTCTCATATAGTTAAATGCCCTTTCCCATAGCCATACATTTAACAACTAAAAAAATAATTTCTTTTCTTTTCTTTTTTTCTTTTCTTTTTTTTCTTTTCTTTTTTTTTTTTTCTGAAAACACAAATTCTGGAAATTTTACAGAATATTGGAATTGTAGAAATAAAAATCAGCAGTAACAAACAACCATTAAAACACATTTAAACACAGAGATTTTTGTTCAATGTGACCCTGGAAAAATCCCCTACAACTCTTGGGGAAAACCAGTTTGAGAGCTCTTCTTTATTTCTAGAAAATGCCTTTTACAGTGAGAAAATTTTCAACAAAAATTTCAGCAAAACAAAATTTTCAGCAAGCAAACTTATCTCCTTTTTCAGCTTCACAATCAAACTGAACTTGTTGTATAGATGTACAGACTGTACGGACTGTACAGATGTACGGACCGTACGGATAGACCTCGGTTTTCGTGCAGAAAATCGCCTCCTTGAAATTCGTGCCCAAAAATCAGTCTTTTACTGTTTGCTCAGCGAAAAGCTGCCTTTTCTACTTGTTCTTTTAGCTGTACGGATTTGCTGAAGTGTTGCCTTGAAATATGTGCCAAGCTGCTGCCTCCTTCTCCTTCTTGTCCAAAAATCTCCCTTGCTTTCTTGCTCTCCTTCTCCCAATCTACTCATGAAAGAATTAATGATCTTTTCCCCCTTTTCCTCCCTTAATCCAACCCTAAGTGACTTTTGGGTGATCCCTAAATCCAAGGGCTGAAATAGATTCAGATCTATGGTTGTGATTAAATGCTCATTTAAATCTCACTTTCTATTTTTTAATTCACCCCACTTTAATAAAGACCCACTTAGTTATTTATTACCAAAGTCACTTTTCCTTTCTAATTTTACATTGACTTTATTAAAGTCACTTTAAAATTAGACTTTAGTAACTTTATCCCTTAAAGTCACTTTTAAATTAGATTTGACTTTATAAAAATTATAAAGTCACTTTAGGAGAAAAATTAAATTCTTTTGAACACTTTCCCTAGGCCAAAGATGAAAGCCTTAAGGAACCACCTGTCCTCCGGTACCAAATTTCAACACTCCCTCTTACCGAGGAAGGTGTTCCTCACTACACCCATCTTGTCTCTGAAGTAGACATGTTTGCCCCGTGGTAAGGCTTTGGTAAGAATATCTGCAACCTGCTCATCAATGGAAATATACTCAAGCTTCACATCTCCCTTTTGAACATAGTCTCTGATGAAATGATATATGATCCCAATATGCTTTGACCTCTCATGAAATACTGGATTCCCCGTGAGTTTAATGCAACTCTGATTATCATAGTAAATCACTGAAGGTCTCAGCGACTGACCAAATAAGCCAAAAAACATCTTGCGAAGCCAGATGGCCTCACAACTAGCTAGACTGACTGCCATATACTCTGCTTCCGCTGAACTCAGTGCTACGGACTGCTGCTTCCAGCTGAACCATGACACTACTGCTGAACCCAATCCAAAACAGCACCCTGAAGTGCTCTTCCTATCATAAGCACAACCTGCCCAATCAGAATCAGTGTATCCTACCAATCTCACTCCATCTCCCTGCCTGTAGTCCAGACCATAATCCACTGTCCCCTGCAAGTACCGCAAAATGTGTTTTGCAGCCACCCAGTGAACCTTCCTGGCTCACACATAAACTGACTCATCGTGTTGACTGCAAAACAGATATCTGGTCTAGTGTTGACCAAATACATCAAGGAACCAATCAGCTGCCTGTACAATGTGGGATCCACCAACTCGGAATCCGAAGCATGAAGCTTCTTCCAGTTGGTGATCATCGGTGTCGACATGGGTCTACAATTCTCCATGTGGAATCTGCTAAGGATGTCCACAATATACTTCCCCTGCCCCAGGAAGAAATGCCCCTCCTCCTGCCACACCTCCAAACCCAAAAAGTAATGCATCAAGCCAATGTCCTTCATCTCAAACTCCATCGCAAGATCTCTCTTGCAGTGCTCTATGAGTCTCTCTGCACCTGTAATGACCAAGTCATCCACATACAGCACCAGAATGAGAGGCTCCTCACCTATCACAATAAAGTAAAGGTTCGGATCTGCCTCACTCTTTGTGAAACCCATCCCCTGCAAATAAGTATCTATCCTGGAGTACCAAGCTCTGGGAGCTTGCTTCAGGCCATAAAGGCCTTCTTCAGTCTGCACACATGGGACTCCTTCCCATGCACCTCAAAGCCCTGTGCTGTCCAATGTACACCTCCTATATGAAGCATTGAGAAATGAGGCCCTTCACATCCATCTGGTGGATATCTTCCAACCCATCTCTGCTGCTATCAATATATGGAAGAGCGAATCGAAGTATATCGAGCCCACGGGAGAATGAAGGTCTCCTCATAACAACTCCCTCTACCTGGGAGAACCCTCTAGCCACAAACCTCGCTTTGAATTTCTCAATGCTGCCATCTGCAGCATGCTTTACCTTGTAAAGCCATATGGAAGTAACCACGGACTTGCCCTCAGGCCTCGGCACCACCTCCCAAACATCATTCTTCATGATAGAAGAATACTCCTCCTGCATGGCCTCTCTCCAAACCTGCTGGCTAGCTGCCTCCTCATAGCTAGAAGGCTCAGAGTCAAGGATGTTGGTAACCATCACCATATAGCTACAAAACCTCTCAGATGGTCTACTCTCTCTGACCAGCCTCTTCGGCTCAGCAACAGATGAGGCATCTCTCAAGGTGTCCTGAAGCCACTTGGGCTTCCTCTTCCCTGAGCATGCTTCTCCCATAGGAGAATGAAACTCCTCCTCCCCATCACCATCAATAGCCTGAACTCCTAACTATTTGTCTGTTGTCCTCATGCCTGCACCTGAACCTCTAGAAGCTGAGGTACCGTGTGAACTGTCCATCAGTGGACTCCCTAGTGAACTGCTTTGTGAACTACTCTGCATGCTGCCCGGAGCACCACCCCTCTAGCTCGGTGAGCCACTGCTCACTGACGGACCTGACATCCTCATAGATGTACCTCTTGATCCTCCTGATTCCTGCCCACTGGATCCCTGCAACTGACTCAACTACTGCTGAGGGTCTGGCTCATCCAGATACTCTAACTCCCGTGACCTCCTAAAGGCCCTGTCCTCCTCGAACTTCACATCCTGTCTGACAACAACTCTCCTCTGTGCAGGAATGTAAATCTGAAACGCCTTTGAGGTCTCACTATAGCCCACAAAGATAACCTTCTCTGCGGTGGGATCTAGTTTGGTCCTCTTCTCCTTGGGTATGTAGGAGTATGTAATGCATCCAAAGATATGAAGATGACCAATATCAGACTTCTTCCCAGAGAAAGCCTCCTCCGGAGTCATGTGCTCCAAGGCACGATGCAGACTCATGTTCTGCAAGTAAATAGCTGTGTTGCAGGCCTCTGCCCACAAGAACAATGGCAACCCCTGATCATGTAACATGGCTTTGGCAGCCCCTATGATGGATCTGTTCTTCCTCTCCACAACCCCGTTCTGTTGGGGGTTGTAAGGAACAGTGAGCTCCCTCCTAATTCCTACCTCCGCACAATAGTCAACAAACTCTCCAAGGGTGTACTCTCCTCCATTTTCCGACCTCAGGGACTTGATCTTCTGACCTGTCTGTGTCTCCAAAGGAGCTCTAAACTATTGAAATCGTTTGAATACCTCACTCTTGATCTTCAAGAAATAAATCCAAGTCCTCCTGGAGTGATCGTCAATGAATAAAACATAGTACTCATATCCACTCAAGGAAACATGAGACATCTGACCGCTCACATCAGAATGAATCAAATCAAGTATCCCAGTGGCTCTGTTGTCACTGCTGGGAAAAGGGGATTTGGCAAACTTGCCCATCGCACATCCTCTGCAAGTATCAAAGTGATCAGTACTGAAATCTGGCATACCTGTAGTGATCTCCCGCAAGGTCCTCAAGGCTCCATGATACATATGTCCAATCTTGCTGTGCCAAATCTCACACAGCTTAGAACTGCTAGCTCTGCTGTTGGTACTACTGCTCAATGCCAAAAGGGGTTCGAATGCAAACTTGTACACCTTTGCATGGCGTACACCTATCACTCTAGTTGAATCAGCTAGAGTGCCCCTGGGATACATCAACACCTGTCCTCCCCTGAACAGTACCTCATACCCTTTGTCCTCCAAAGCTGAGACGGATATGAGGTTCTTCCTCATTCCTGGCACATAAAGAATATTTGTCACCTTCAAGGGAGGTTTGGACTACCTCTGAAATGTCAGTGTCCCCACCCCGACTGCTCTAACAACTCTGTCATCATTGAGTACTACCTCTATATCAGTGCCACTCTCTGAAATCTCTGAGAAGTACTCACGGACTCCTGTCATGTGACGTGAAGCCCCACTGTCCACATACCAGATACCCGAAGATGCTCCGCTAATCGAGAGAAAAGCATGCTCCCTCTGAAACCTGTGTGGCAGGTGATCCTGCACTCGAGAACTCACACGTAGTGAATGCAAACTCCCGGTCAAAACGACCTGCAAAGTCCTCAACCTCTGCTAAAGCTGCCAAGCTCTGGTCCTTCCCCTTCTTCTTCTTCTTCTCTGGACACACAACTGCATAGTGTCCCATCTTTTGACAATTCCAACACTTCACCTTGGAATAGTCCTTCTGTGTGTTACCCTGTTTACCTTTACCTTTTCCTTGCCCCCACCATTGCTTGTGGAAGCCTGCTTCTTCCCTTTGCCTTTCTTGCCTCCTGCTGACAGTGCTACATCCTCATCTTGCTCAACTGGCTTGGCTGCCCCAAGCTGACCTTTCCTGATCTCTGTATGAATGCAATCATCCCAAAATCTCTCCCATGTGGGAAGGGTCTCATGTGCACAAACCCCGTCAGGAAAGTTCATCCATGAACGGGGGAGGCCATTCACTGCAATCCGCACCAACTTGGTGGGTGGAATGGCCTCTCCAATTGCTGTCAACTCATCTCTCACATTAGTAATCTTTGTGAGATATCCAGCTGCACTATCATTACCCATCTTAATGTTCTTCAGCTTCTCCTTCAGGACCATTTTCCGGATCTCATTGGTACTCTGGTAGAGATTGGACAATGCTGTCCACATCTCATGGGCATTGCTCTTTCCTCTCACATGAGGAATGCAATGATCTTTGATTCTGTCTAGAATCAGCCTCTTACCCTTGTTGTTCTTTTTATTATACTCAACCAACTGAGTAGCATCAGTAGGCACAACAACAGGGTTCTGTGTGGTATGCACCATGATATCCCAGACTTCTGCCTCCTCAAAGTTACTCTGCATTCTCTCCTTTCAAACGCTGTAATTTGTATGCCCATCCAGCCTATCCTCCACCCTCAATCCCAATGACATCCTGCTGTCCTAAAAGTGAAAAATAGCACTGTTGTAATAAAGATAAAACTGTTGTTTGTAAAAAATCAGCTTGCTAGAATTTTCTTAGTGAAAAATCAACAGGCTGTAATTTTCCTCCGTGCTGTCCCAAACTGCACTTTAGCATTCAACCTCTGATACCATGTAGAAATTTCTCATTTCCTACCCCAGTTTTCAATTTCACCTTATTTCTCCCATATAGTTAATTGCCCTTTCCCATATCCATACATTCAATAACTGAAAAAATAATTTTTGTTGAAAACACAAATTCTGGAAATTTTACAGAATGCTGAAAAATGCAGAAATAAAAAATCAACAGGTACAAATAGTCATTTAACACATTTGAACACAGTGATTTTTGGTCAACGTGACCGTGGAAAAACCCCCTACAACTCTTGAGGAAAACCAGTTCGAGAGCTCTTCTTTATTTCTGACAATGCCTTTTTTACAGTGAGAAATATTCAGCAAAAAATCAGCAAGCAAATTTACAACTTACCTCTTTTCCCGTGCCTCACAGCAAACTGGAAATTACAGCAAATAGGACAACAATAAATGGTGTACGTCCTCCTCGATTTTTGTGCCCACTTTCAGCCTTAAATGCTGTTGTATGGCCTGCATTAAATGCACTGTACGGACTGCAATAAATGCGTTGTATGAACCTCGATTTGCGTGCATGAAAACAACAAACTTCTCCTCGATTTATGTGCAAACCACTCCTCGATTTATGTGCAAACTAGTTGCACATATTTCTAGAAAATCGTGCTAAAATTAGCCTTTCACTGTGTGCTGAATCAGCTATAGAAATCTGCTCAACTACTACCTTGGAATGTGTGCCAAGTTGCTGTTTCCTTCTCCTCGTCCAGAAATTTCCCTTGCTCTCTTGCTCTCCTTCTCTCAATTTGCTCATGAAAGAATGAATGACCTCTTGCCTCTTTTTTCCTCCTTTAATCTAATCCTAAGTGACTTTTGGGTAACCTCTAAATCCAATGGCTGAAATAGATTGAGATCTAGGGCTGAGATTAAATGCTCATTTAAATCTCACTTTTTATTTTTAACTCACCCCACTTTAATAAAGACCCACTTAGTCATTTATTTCCAAAGTCACTTTTCCTTTCTAATTTTACATTAACTTTATTAAAGTCACTTTAAAATTAAACTTTAGTAACTTTATCACTTAAAGTCACTTTTAAATTAGATTTGACTTTATAAAAATTATAAAGTCACTTTAGGAGAAAATTAAATTCTTTTGGACACTTTTCCCTAGGCCAAAGATCAAAGCTTTAGGGAACCACCTGTCCTCTGGTACCAAATTTCAACAGTTCAGTTGTTTTTATTGTAAATATTTGACCATTGAGAACGAAATTGTTGGAAAAAAAAAAAACAAGCAATTTTATTATTATTTATTATTTATTTATTTATTTATTTATTTATTTATTTTTTTCTGAAGAAACAGAAGAGGTTGGCACTTCATTCTTTCCTTGTGTTTCAAATAATAATGTTTCCAACGAGGTGTGGCTTATGGATAGTGCTTGCGGAAATTACATGACATGAAACAATGATGGTTTTGTGCATATAGATGAATCTACAAAATCTGATGTACTGTTGGGAGATGATAAGTCGTGGTTGAAGCTAAAGGTAAGGGAACAATTGTTGTGAAGAAAAAAAAAGGAAAACCAAAGCACATTAATGATGTTTTATATGTTCCTAGTCTAGCACATAATTTTTTGATTGTGGGGTAAGTCCTTGAAACTGGATATTTAATTGTTTTCAAGAACAAGCAATGCATAATCTATGATAAAGATGATCATAGTAAGATTATTGCTAAGACTAATACACTGCAAAATAGATTGTTTTCTTTCAATCTCCCTTCTGAATAAAGTACAACATTAAAAGTTTCTTATGATGATAGTAACTGGATATTTAATTGTTTTCAAGAACAAGCAATGCATAATCTATGATAAAAATGATCATAGTAAAATTATTGCTAAGACTAATACGCTACAAAATAGAATTTTTTTTTTCAACCTCCCTTCTAAAGAAAGTACAACGTTAAATGTTTCTTATCATGATAGTTCTTGGTTATGACACGTAAGGTATGGACATTTGAATATGAAAGGCTAGAAATTGTTATATAAAAAGCAAATGGTCAAAGCGTTACCACTTATTGGTTCTATTGATAAAGTCTGTGAAGGGTGTATTCTTGGTAAGCAACATAGAGATTCATTTCCAGTAGGAAAATCATGGAGAGCAAGTAAATCATTGGAGTTAATGCATGTAGATATATGTGGTCCTATGCAAAATTTTTCTCTAAAAAAAAAATCGTTATTGTTGTGGATAATTTTAGTAGAATAATGTGGGTATAGTTCATTAAAGAAAAATCTAATGCATTTGTCATATTTCAACAATTCAAATCTCTTGTGGAAAAAAAAAGTGGTTATTCTTTAAAAACATTATGCACAGATATCACAGGAGAATTCACTCCTAAAAACTTTGATTCTTATTGTAAAATGAATGGCATTCAAAGGAAAGTGAAAACTAGTTATACTCCCCAACATAATGACTTTGTTAAATGTAAGAATAGAACATTTGTTGAGATGGCTAGGAGCATGATGAAGCGTAAAAACCTTCCAAACATTTTTTGGGTTGAAGTTGTAGCTACATATGTTTATTTTCTTAATAGATGCCCAACAAGTAGTTTGCAAAATAATACCTCTTCTGAAGAATGGTGTGGAAGAAACCCCAATATTTCTCATTTAAGAGTCCTTGGTTATATTTTATATGCTCATGTTCCTACATAAAATAGAAGAAAACTTGATGATAAAATTGTGAAATGCATTTTTATTGGATATTGTGAGGAAACCAAAGGTTATAGATTGTACAATCAACAAACTGAAAAACTAATAATTAGTCATCATGTGTTTTTTAATAAGAAAGAAGAATGGAAATGGAATGAAAATGTTAAACAAAAAATTCCAAATATTATTCTACAGGAAGAAGAATATTTTGTTTCTACAAATCCATCCAGTAATCAAAATACTTCACAGACCACATCCACTTCATCATCTTCTACAACTTCAAGTCCTGTATTAAGTGCAAGTCCTCCTCCGAAAAAGACAAAATCTTTAAATGAAATTTATGGTTATACTAATTTTTCTTTGATGTCCCAGATTGAAGCAGAGCCAAGATGTTTTGAAGATGTAGCAAAAGAGTTATTTTGGTGCAAAGAAATGGATGAAGAGATGACAACGATTAAAAAGAATGAAACATGGGAGCTTGTGGATCATCCTACTAAAAAATAATTCATTGGTGTGAAATTTTTGTATAAAAACAAGTATGCAAATGGTGGATTAATACAAAGGAACAAAGCAGGGTTAGTAGCAAAGGGATATGGTAAAAAACCAGGCATTGACTACTATGAAACATATTGTTGCAAGATTTGATACAATCAAAACTTTTTTGGCATTGGAATCACAATATAAATGGTCAGTTTATCAATTTCATGTTAAATCGGCCTTTCTAAACGATGGGTTGAAGGAAGATGTATATCTTAAGAAACCCCAAGGATATGAAGAAGTAGGAAATGAACACAAAGTCTACAAATTGAAAAAGGGTATTTATGGGCTTAAACAAACTCCAAGAGCATGGTATAGTAGAATTGACACTTATATTTTGAAAAAGGGGTTTAATAGAAGTGAAAATGAACACACATTATATATCAAGTAAAATGTTAATGATATAACAATTTTTTTCTTATATGTAGACAACATGATATACACATCTTCAAGTGATTTGTTAGTGGAAGTGTTCAAGCATGTTATGATGACTGAATTTGAAATGACTGATTTGGGTTTTCTTCATTATATTCTTGGCATAGAAGTGACACAAATGAATGATAGAATTTTTATTTCACAAGAAAAATATGTTTCAAATGTTCTTCACAAATGGAAAATGTGAAATTGTAAACCCATGAGCACAACCATGAACACAAATGAAAAATTTTCTATAGAAGATGGAGATGAAAAGGTAGATGATCAATATTATAGGAGTCTGGTAGGAAGCCTTTTGTATCTTACTACCACTAGGCCTAATATTATGCATGCGGTAGGTTTGATTTCCATATTCATGCAAAGTCTAAGCAAGATTCATTTTAGAGCGGCAAAAAGAATTTTGAGGTATCTCTGTGGAACAAGAAATTATGGAATTTGCTATACTTTATCAAATAATTTTGGGTTGGTTGGTTATATAGATAGTGATTTGGGTTCATCTCTAGATGATAGAAAAATCATTTCAAGTTATGTCTTCAGCCTTGGATCAAGTGAAGTATTATGGCATTTAGAGAACCAAACATCTATTTCACTGTCTTCTACAGAGGCAAAGTATATTGCAACAACGAGGGAAACATGTGAAGCAATTTCGTTGAATAAAGTATTGTTAGATCTAAAACAAGAGCAAAAATATGCCACAACTATTTACTGTGATAACTTGTTTACCATTGCCATAATTAAAAATCCAATGTTTCGTAATCACAGCAAACACATTGACATCAAATATCATGTCATAAGAGACTATGTGGCAAAAGAAGAAATTGAAATAAAGGTTTGTACAACAAATGATCAACGTGTAGATATATTTACCAAATCACTACCAAAAGGGAAGTTTCAATACATGAGGGATATGCTGGGAATCACCTCATTAAGCATTGAGGAGTGTTGAGGATAATGCTTAACTATGTTATGTAATTGCTCACAAATTAGCCAACAAATTTTGTGTTTTGAGTTATGATAATTAGGGTAACTAATTAATAGATGTAGTGACATTAAATTAGAATCAAAGGTTATTTAGATAATGGATAATCCAATTAAAAAAATGTTGCCTATATAATAATGTATTCATTGCTCCTATAAAGATATGAGATTCCAATGAGAGTTTAGCTCATGAATGAGAATCAGATTTCTCTTATTTTTGTTCATTATTTTTTTCCTATTTTCATAAATATGCTCTTAATAGATTTAACATGTCAATATTCTATTAAATCTCCAATAAATGCAAGTCTATTAATCTATACTCTAAACACATTCAATAACATGAGAATCTATGTATCTACAACTGGGAGTTTACAACAACGTGTGTTGGTAACACCTTGGCATGGTAAGTAAAGAGAATAACCATAGCAAGATAACCATATCGCTCAGAATATTAATCTCCATCCCTTAACAGTTATATATATATGTCTATTTGAATAGAAAGCACGCTATAAAATCCGAAACAAAAGGAGGTCACACTTTTTCATTTCAGCGCCCAAGGTAAACTTCGAATATGATTTCATGTAGGAGCTTCATCCTTCATCTACTTTTTGCAGGAGCCAATCTTGCATTTTGCATATCTTCTTTACTCGGATTTCTCAATCACCCAGTTGTCTACTGAACTTCATCTTTTATTTGGTTGGAGAATCTAATTTCAACCACTTATTAGGTGTCAAAAGTGTCTTTCTAAGTCTCTCAATTCAGTTTGAGTTAATTGAATTTAAGTTGAGTTTAACTCTAATCATTTATTATTGATGTTTCTAATGTAATCATATTTAAGTGATTTGTAATACTGAGAAGAGATTAACTCCAATCATTTATTATTGATGTTTCCAATGTAATCATATTTAAGTGATTTGTCAAAATTTTGTTCTATTCACTTTTCGTCGTGGTATCAAAGCTTAGACTAGATAAAACTATTTGACATAACAGCAGAGATTAGAGCAATTTGCATAAAACTCCTTGAGAGAGTAGCAACGCGAGCGTAAGACTTGTTGAGAGCATCATTTCATACTTGTGTGTATTCAGAAGAAAATAGCAGAGAGCAGCTGTGAGACGAAGGTTGTTGCGAAGTCTGTGTTTTGAAGATTTTTTTTTTTGGAGATTAAAGCTTTTCATTAAGTTAAACCAGTAACACTCACTAACGCTGAGTAGTAGGAGAAAGCCCGTTAATCGAGTTTTCTTACATCATTTTTCAATTGACGCGGATTAGTTGTAATGGACAGTGCGTGAGAGCACTAACGCTGCTCTTTTTAAGGTCGAAAGAAATTAGCACGTGACCTCTGCTCATCCCACATAGCTTTAGCCTTACCCCGTGATATTAAAAAAAAAGGTCCAGAGCGCAACTAGAGGACAAAGGTGAGGCACAAAACGATTGGGAGTGCGATCCGCTGGAAAGAGTCAATGTACATGACCATAAATCATATGCGTCAGTATTTTTATGTCTTAAACGGAATATGGTATCATGATATATGATAAACAAATGCACGTGTTAAAAAATCCTCGTGTAATTTTTGAGTGCGTTGTTATTGTTTTGTAAAAGGGCTTGAGCAATTTTAAAATGCTTTATTTAATTCATTTCAAAGGAGGCCATATGCAATAAAGGTTATATAAGAGGTATTTTTTAAGACAAGAATTGAATTATTAAAAAAAAAAGAAAACAACTGTTATTTTTTTTTTAAATAATGAGATTTAAAAAAAATGTATTATTCTAAGTCAGCTCTGGTTACTGTAATATTTTTGTGAAAGCTTTTTGAAACTGTCGTTTTTGTAAAGAATTTTTGGAAGGAAAGTCTTTGTAGAGTAATTTGTAGACTTCATTCGTTTGTGGAAGTCAAGTAGTAACAATATTTTTATTGCAGCTAGATGGGATTTTTATAATTTGTTTTGTTTGTTGAATTATAGTGAGCCAACACTTAATAAATGGGAAAAGCCAAGAGGCTGAGAAGGTCAAATCCACATCGAGAGATGTTTGAGATCTTTTTAGATCTGGAAGTGAAGACGCAGAAGGATCATTTTGCATTGATATGCATAAACGATTTTGTCGATGACAAGTACAACATTCTTCCCTTGATTTCAGAAGCCAAGACAACCAAGAAGGTTTGGAATACCCTTCAGAAGAGTTTTGGTCTAAAGGGAAGCATTGTATTTGAAGATCAAGGTGGCTCTATAGCTGCATACCTACATCAAGATGAAAGGATTGTTGAATTCCACTGTGCTCAGTGACAAGCGAATGATATTTGTGAAGAAGTCGCAAAAGCAAGAGAGAATGAGCAGATAGATGCTCATGAAGCCCACTGTGTACAATCACAAGTGGATGATAATATGATGATCACTAGCAACAAATCCTGCTGATAACAATATGATGATTCCAGCGACAGAGCTTATTGATGAAGATTTAGTAAATTCAACAAAAGAGCTTGTTGATGATAATGAAACTTCCATTCAAGCAGTTAATGCTATGGTGAATTTAGTCATAAACATTCCTGATGTCAATTTTGATGAAGAATTATTGGCTAATGGTGAATGGTTGGAGTTAATGCAACAAAAATGTGATCTTATTTCGTGAGATAGTGGAAGACAACTTGCTTGCAACAGCACATGTTAGTAAATAAGTTGAAGAGACAGAGAAAAAAATAGAGGAAAGGGCAAAGAAGGAAGCCCATAAAGAGAAAATGGAGACAAAAGAAGAAGCACAACTAAAAGTGCAATACGAGAAAGCTCTTATCACACAACAGAAGGAACATAAGCAACGTGGTTCTATAGATATTTTTAAAATTACCATTGATTTCCAATGTGCATGTATAAAAAATGATTTTGAAGAACAATTAAATTTTCTTGAAGCACGACTTGCAACACCATGTCTAAATCAAGTCGTCATAGAAGCTGCAAAAATTAATGTTGAAGACAACATGCATGGTGAAGAAATTATTGAAAATTAATGTTGAAGACAACATGCATGGTGAAGAAATTCATGAAATTTTCAAGTATTGGAGTCGTAAAGAAATATTATTTTATTATAATCTTATGCTGCAGCAGATTGATGATGAAAAGAGCACTGCATAAGATAATATGTGGCAACAACCCACATACAAGTCAGTTTTTGAAGAAGTCCAACGTATGCTTAGACAACTTGGAAGAATGGAAGACTACCTGCACCAATAAACAATCCACATACAAGTCAGTTTTTGAAGAAGTCCAACTTATGGTTAGACAACTTGGAAGAATGGAAGAAGACCTGCACCAATAAACGAAGAAACAAACAGAGGTTTAAAGAATACAAAAAAGAGAAAAAGCTCAAACAATTTAGAGGATATAGGATCGAGAAAAAGAAAATAAGAAAAGTTGAAGTCAATTTTTAAATTGTAAGCCTAGTTGAGACATAGACCAGCAGGTATTCTAATTGTATTTTTATGTGTTGTGATTAAGCGAGGGAATTGGATAATCTAATCCCACCACTTGTTAGGTGTCAAAATTGTCCCTCCAAATGTCCCAACTCAATTTGATTTAATTGAATTTAACTCTAATCATTTATTAATGATATTTCTAATATAATATTATTTAAGTGATTTATGATACTTGAAAAAAAAAAAAAAAAAACAAATCCTCTTTTGTTCAATTTTTGTTATGTTAATTTGGCGCAGTGGGCATTGACTCTCCTCGGGAGAGAAACAGAGATCTCTATCTTTTTCCATCCGCGTTCTTAGCTTTGGTGCTGGAAGGGAAATTACAAGGAGAGAAGCCCGGCTGATCAGATTCCACGAAACAGCAATAGCGCAACTCAATTTGATTTCCGTAGAAATATCCTTTGCTACAATATCTGCAAATCCATGATCCAAACATAACTATTCTGGAATAAAAAAGGATTAATCAGTACATGTAACAAATACAAGTCTGAAACATTACAATACTCAAAACTTTGTGCAGTCCTACTAATAGTGCTGGAAATAGAATCGGTATTTCCTACACTGAAACACTGAAACAAATGTTCTGGAAAGCCTACGTCCCCGCACATACTACACGCCATGGGGGTTTCAACACTGAAACAAATGTTCTGGAAAGCCTACGTCCCCGCACATACTACACTCCATGGGGGTTTCTCTGTCATTTTTGGCGGGGAAGAAAATTTCATTTGACGCATAGTTGGAGGTTGGGGGAAGATCGATTAAATAACCCATGGCCCGGGTATATCGTAGACCATTTCACGCGCTTCCAACGAGACAGACTGTGTGAACGGAAGAAAAAGCTAATGACTAATCTTCACATTGCTACTTTCGTAGAAGATTGAGGGCCTTCCATTTCACGCGCTTCCAACGAGACAGAGTGTGTGAACGGAAGAAAAAGCTAATGACTAACCCTCACATTGCTACTTTCGTAGAAGATTGAGGGGCTTTCACTGACTAATTGATTGGTTGAAAGTGGTCATAGTCAGCCGTTTTAACGAAATCATATGTACCACAGGCCCCTGTGATTGGTCTAAGTCTTTCTGCGAAGTCTACGATGCAGGAGTCGCCATCTGCTCACACCAACGATTAAATTCAATCCCGAAAAACGTTTTGTCGACTTTCTGCAACAATTTTTGTTAGTAAAAAATGGAGTTTTCTATAATGTGATTTTTTGGAGATTCCGATGATGGAATCCGGTGGAAGAAATGAGGTTAAATCTTGATTTTTAGCAGTTAAAATGGATTTTTAACTGCATATTTGGATTCAGCTCCCTGAAAAATCCTGGGAGCCATTGATTGTGCAGAAACCAGTTATCAAACTTGACATTCCAATAAATTGCTGCTGGATTTTGACCAAAAAATCCAAAAAAAAACTTTCAAAAAGTAGCGTTATAAACTACTGCGTAAAAATGGTCTGTACAATGCAGAATTTTCAACCAATAAATGAAAAGCGGAAAGAATAAATTTTGTGGCAAACTCAATATCATATCTTTGTCGGTTTAAAAGCATAAAAGGTTACTTTTTGGTGATATAATTTCACAATTTCAATTTCCATAACCACTTAAAAATTATATATGTGAAAGTTTAGTGGGTCTCTGTAATGCTCATTTGCAATTGAGAGGTTAGTTGTTGAATTATGTTTATGATGATATAATTTCACAATCCAATTTCAATTTCCATATACATTTAAAAGATTATTTATGTGAAAGTTTAGTGGGTCTAGTGGTTGAATTTTCTCTGCACTCTTAAGTTAGCTAATAAAAAGTATGGTTCTATTTGGTTAAATTATTTATTGAACATAATTTATTATATATATATAAATTATTGTATACTATATATTTAAAAGTAAATTTATAAAACCAAAGATATTTAATTATTAGCAATTATCTTCGTAAAAAGACGTAAAAAAAAGTTATAATAAATTTTAGAATCAAAATAATTACATAATTTCAAAAAATAATTTCTAATAAAATAAATAATCAAAAATTTTAATTATAAATACAAAACTAAACAAAATATTTGTATAATTATATTTTAGAAATCAAAATTAGCTACATAATAGATAAAAATAATGAAACTTGAATTAATTAGAAGGAGTTGCAGCTCACAGGTGTGTATATCACCTGGAGACTGCACTCATACAAGGAGGAGACTCTCTCTCTCGTTCACTCAATACATTACAATGAATGAATATTACATATTAAATACATGACTAAAAAGTAGGTAGTTGAAACCATCCTCCTAAATTCTAGTAACAACTCCTAAAGTAAGAAGGTAACGTTACAACCACATAACCATTTCTTCATTATTTCTAACTCCCCTCCTTAATTAATTCAAGCTTTATTCGCCCTAGAGGCTTAGTAAAGATGTCAGCTAAATTATCACAGGTATTACAATAATCCACACAAATTTCCTTAGACTCTATCTTTTCCCGTACAAAGTGAAACTGAGTATCAATATGTTTAGTATTCATATGGAAAACTGGATTGTATGCAAGCTTTATTGTGCTTTGATTGTCTGTTTTGATGCTGGTTGCTGCTTTTTGTCCTTCGCCTGCATCACTAAGCAATCTCCTCAACCAAATGGCTTCGCATGTAGCAGCACACAACGCCTGGTACTCTGCTTCACATGACGATAACGCTACAGTACTTTGCTTTTTGCTGCACCATGAAATAACCCCGGATCCGATGCTGAATGCATAACCTGTGATGGATCTACGATCGTCCAGGTTACCTTCCCAATCAGAGTCAGAATAACGTGCTAAAGTAACATCAGAACTGTTAGTGTATAAAATACCATAATTACAAGTACCACTAAGGTATCTCAACACACATTTCGCTGCATTCCAGTGACTGTCAAGTGGTCTGGACATAAACTGGCTCAGCACACTAATAGAGTATGCCAGATCAGGCCTAGTTGTCGTAAGATAGATCAAACTTCCCACTAGCTGTCTATACAAAGTGGCATCCAC
>APFE031253363.1:1258-15612 GCA_000404065.3 Pinus taeda | reverse complement strand
TATATGGCATGGAAGCCAAATTTCCTTCATCTTTGGGCATTCCTACTATTAAACTGTTGCAGGAAATTCAGGCTGAACCAAATGACATGCAGAGAAGAGTTAATCAAACCATTCATCTTCAACAAACAAGAGAGCAAGTCTACGATAGAGCTCAAATACTGCAAGCAAAACTCAAAAAGATGTTTGATAAGAAGGCTAAAGCAGAGGATTTCTGGGTGGGCAACAAAGTTCTAAGATGGGATTCACGAAGAGAGGACAAGGGAAAACATGCAAAATTCGATTTTCTGTGGAAAGTTCCATACATTATCAGCGCTATGCAAGGCAATAATACCTATTTTCTCAGATCTCTAGATGACAGCACAGCTGAAGAAGGCCCTGTCAATGGCCGAATGCTAAAGCACTACAATGATCCTTTTGATTGAAAAAAGTAGGCGGTGTTATTTTCTGTACATAGAAAGTTTGTATATATCAGCACTTTGATTTTATTTTGCAAGAATCCATGATGCTAAAGCACACAAAAGAAAGCAGGCAGTGCTTTACAGTTTAACAACAGCACAATTAAAGGAAAGAGCTGTTACCTGTCCAAAAGTTCAAATCAATCCAATAGTCAACACTAACAAGTCCAAAGCACAACCATAATAGAAGAATCAAGGCAATCTGACCTGTTGTTCTTGGCTTCTCACAAGGAAAAGCCATCCCCAAGTGGAGCCACTGTTAGCCTCCTACTGCAGCAGGTTACTCATATTTCATGATTGACATTTTAGAAGCCAAATATGTCATACTTTGCATGCTGCAATGCTCATTCTAGTTTTGTAGAATTTTCAGCTAAAGGGAGGTCCAAACAGCTTAATCTTGGTCTCCCTAGGTTTTAAATTTCCTGTTTTAGAATATAGAGAATCCGACGGCCCTTGTTCACATCGCGCGCCCGATTGTGGTGGTAGGTTACCACCCGACGTCTGACGGTTTTACCGTCGTACACCGGGACAGGTGGCGGCCTCCCATTGCATTGGGCCGCCCCTTACAGAAACCACCTCCGTACCAAAGGCAGTCCAATGCACAGGCAAAACCGCCCTCCCCTCACGTAACGGGAGCCCCACGTCACCCTACCACGTCGCCTCCACATCACCTCACACAGCCTGCGCCCGGCCCACGTCACCATGCCACGTGTCCCTCCCACGTCACCCCACCGTGCTGCCACGTCAACTTGATGACGTTAGCATGCTAACATCATATCCGTACCAAAGGACCCCACCGCTGATGTCAGCATGCTGACGTCATCCATCGTACTGCTGACGTCAGCAACCAAAAAACCGAAAATTCGCGCAAGCGCAAAAGTTGAGCTTCGGAGCTCCGGAATGAGAAACGGATTAGCGCATTGCTACGGGAAATAGGCCATATTGGGGAATCTTTAGGGAGTATTTTGATTCCTTGGCCCGTTTTGCACCGAAAAATCCCGAAATTGTCCGATTTTGCAAAATTAAATCGATTTGAAGACAGAGAGAGACAAGAGACAGAGATTAAAGAGTATCAGATCAAGTTTTCAGACAGGAAGCACGTCAAGGAGTATTAGGAAGCGGCGAAGACCATCAATGTAGCGGCAAAGTGTATCAGAGGAGATTTTCTCAGGGCTCGAGGCAAATTCAACATTAAAACGAAAGCTCTGAAAGTCAGGAAGCAATTGAAGACGCATTGAAGGCTCACCAGCACAAATGACTGCACATTAAACTCACGGAAGATCAGTGGACCAGAACTCAAGGCATCATAATGACAGAACCACTGCACCAAGCCACACTGGACACCTCATCAACTCAACTTGATTCAGTTGCCTCTAGCACAGCCCAAAGGATTTACTTGCATTTAATTCCAACAATGATTAGAGTTTAGAAAAGCTTTTTGGCAGACCTGTTTAGGTAAGTTGTAATAAATGACTTCAGATATTTTGCTTATATATACCACCTTGAAAATGGAGTAGGGGTTGATTGGTTGGTCGTCTTTGTTCATCAGTAGTTTGATCTTTGTTATTTCAATCCTTTCTCTCAAGCAGAGACTTGCACTATAACTGTGATGCTTCTATAACCAAAGATTGCTGAAAGCATGGATTCTGTAACTGTCTGTTGTGTTTAACTGGCCGAGGAGTGATTGTGGAATTCCTGTGCTTCGACATGTTTCAATAAGTGCTTCTTAACTCTGTTAGTTTTGTTCATGTGTGTTTTATCAGAAATCCGGCTTTCTAAATTGCAGAAAAAAAAGAATAGCTTAGGATTTGCTTAATTGCACCTTAGGCTCAATTTCTGTAATTTTTCATGTTTTCATCAAGAATAGTTATGAACATGCATACTTAAATGATCTTGTTTACGCTGTTTCTTTCACTTATGAATGATAATTTAGGAATTCTTAACTGCTCCTAGATAACGATTCTTTCATTTCTCCTCTATGTCAGTTTTGACGAAAGATTCTTAATTGCCTTTTGTCTCTGACCATCATTCCATCCTTCAGCAAATTGATCGTTGTCTCATGTGTGGCTACCTCGCTCCACAAGCCTCTTGTGACCAAGAAAACACACCAGCAAGATTTAATCCATGACTCCATGCCCAATGGTTTGAAAATTATCACGCTTTACCTTGCCTCTCTGCTTGGAATTTCTACCTGGCATACACCTTCCATCCAAACAAAACAACAAAACCCCTTGTACCCAACGACTAGCCTAAAATCATCTCCAAACAAAGTTAAATCATTAAGAGAGAGCCCTCTCTGATTGCAGGTGGGCTAGAACCTGCAATCCAAAGATTGGTTTGTGGTTACCTCGGCCGTATCCCTACAGAAGCTTAGGGACAACCTGAGTGATAACATAATGGTCAAAGCTTTGAGTTGTGGAAACTCAAGATGCAGGATCTGTTGGTGGACAAAGATCAGTGGATCGCGGTATATCCAAGTACTAAACCAACAGGAGTATTCGATGAAGAATGGAAGAAGTTGGATCAGAAGGAAAAGAGCACAATATGATTGTGTGTCTCAGATTCTGTATTGCTGAATGTATCAGGGGAAGCTATGGTGAAGGCTTTGTGGGATAAGTTAGGGACTTTGTACCAATCTAAGTCTTTAGTCCATAAATTGTTCCTACAAAAAAAGTTGTATAACCTGAGGATGAAAGATGGAGACTCAGTGATAGATCATTTGAATGCATTTAATACTGTGGTAAGTTAGTTATTATCTATTGATATTAAAATTTCAGATGAAAATAAGTGCATCAGTTTATTTTGTTCTCTACTAGATTCGTGGGATAGTCTAGCTATTGTGATAGGTAGCAATGCAACTGCCTTGCAGTGTGATGAAATAGTCTCATCCTTGTTGACGGAGGATATGAGACAAAAAAATATGGAGAGATAGAATGGTGATGCCTTGTCTGTACGAGGACGGTCCAAAAATAGAAACAAAAATAAGTCATCGAGCAGGAGATCTAAATCTAGAGGGAGATCTAAATCTCCAGGAAAACCTGTAAAGGTGGTGCATTGGAAATGCGGAAAGGAAGGGCACTACAAAAGGGACTGTAAATATAAAGCTACCGAGAAAGGAAAGGGATCTGATGATGCTCCTTTTGTAGAGGTGAAAACCACCTCAGATGAAGGTGGGTATGTGTACTTGGCTTCTTCAAGTACACATGTAGATCATGAGGCATGGTTGATTGACTCAGGTGCATCCTTTCAATTCACTCCCCATAGAGAGTGGTTCTGCGAGTATGAAAAATATGACGGTAGTGATGTGTTCTTGGGGGATGATAGGAAGGCTAGAATCATTGGTCATGGAAAAGTAAAGTTGAAGTTGCAAGGTGGAAGGGTTAGAACACTTCTAGGTGTTCTGCATATTCCTGCATTGGCCAGAAATTTGATTTCTGTAAGCAAGCTGGATGATGTAGGTGTAAGAATAGTGTTCGAGAAAGATACCTGCAAGGTGGTTTGGGGAGCATTGGTATTGATGCGGGGAGTTTAGATTGGAACTTTGTACAAGTTGCAAGGTAGCACTGTTATTGATGGGTGCAACAATTATGTGGTTCCTAAAAGTGGAGCTAGAAATATAGTGGTCTCTGGAGAAAAAACCATGCTATGGCATCAAAGGCTTGGACATATTGGAGAGAAGGTCCTTCGAATACTTCATAATAAAGGCATGGTAGAAGGTATGATTAATAGCTCTTTGGATTTTGATTTCTGTGAGAATTGTGTATATGGGAAGGAGAATCAGGTGAGTTTCCCCTCTGGTGGTAAGAGGGTGAAAAAAATATTATATCTTGTGCACATTGATGTGTTTGGACCTGTGAAGGTTCCATCACTAGGTAAGTCTGTGTACTATGTATCATTTATAGATGACTTCTCAAGGAATACATGGATATATTTATTTAAGAAGAAATGTGAAGTCTTTGATAGGTTTAAAGAATTTAAGGCTCTAGTGGAAAACCAAATAGAGAAGAGGATAAAGGTGTTGAGGACAAATAATGGTGGAGAGTTTTGCAGTAAGGAATTTGACAATTTCTGTAAGAAGTGTGGTATAGAATGGCAGAAGACTACTCCATACACACCCTAGAAAAATGGAGTTGCAGAAAGAATGAACAAGACATTGATGGAAAGGGCAAGAAGCATGCTTAGTGGTGCCAGGTTAGGACAAGAATTCTGGGCAGAGGTGGTGGAGATAGCATGTTACTTGGTCAACAATTCACCTTCATTAGTGTTGGAGGATAAGAATCCACAAGAGGTATGGATTGGTAAGAAACCCTCTCTTTCACATCTGAGGGTATTTGGATGCGATGCATATGTACATGTTCCAAAGTAGAAAAGTACCAAGTTGGATAGTAAATTTGAAAGTGCATCTTTATTGGGTATAAGGATGGTTTAAAGGGTTATAAGCTCTGGAACCCAGTAACAAGGAATTTTGTGTACAACTGAGATGTGGTGTTCAAAGAGGTGAAAGATGTTATTAAACATGAAGTCCAATGAAAGGAACTTGAGAAGATAGAGTTTGAGCTTAAGGAGGAAGAATCAAACTCTATAGCAGAGGAGGAATCAAAAGATGAAGAGCCACAAACTCTGGGTATGAGAAGATTAGATTGAGAAAGAAGGCAACCAAAAAGGTATAGTCCATCTTCTTTCTGTTCAAATTTTTCTTTATCTATTACTGACAATGATCCAAGAACTATGAAGGAAGCAGTAGATTCAAAGGATGGAAAACTATGGAAAGAGGCCATGGTTGATGAAATGGCATCTTTGCAAAAAAATGAGGCTTGGGATCTGGTGGAGTTGTCGGCTTGAAGGAATCCATTGGCATCAAATGGGTGTTCAAGAAGAAGACAAATGCATAAGGAAAGGTGGAGAAATACAAAGCTCGGTTGAGAGCAAAAGGTTATTCCCAGGTGCCAGGTATTGATTTTGGTGATATTTTTTCTCCTGTTACTAAGGTAACTTCTATTAGATTAATTTTATCTATTGTTGTTGCTTTTGATTTTGAGGTAGAATAGATGGATGTGAAGACAACATTTCTTCACAAGGATCTAGAATAGGAGATCTACATGAAGCAACTTGAAGGATTTACGGTGAAGGGTAAGAAAGAATTGGTATGCAAGTTAAAGAAGTCTCTATATGGGTTAAAATAGTGACAAAGGATGTGGTATCAGAAATTTGATACATTTATACAGGGACTTGGCTTCACCAGAAGAAAAGAAGATCACTGTGTGCATTTTAAATTAATTGGTGACCGTGTTATTTATTTGGTCTTGTATGTGGATGATATGTTGCTGGTTAGAAATGACAAAGAAATTATCTAGGTTTTGAAGACCCAATTGACCTCCATATTCAACATGAAAGATCTTGGTGCTGCAAATTATATCTTGGGCATGGAAATTAAAAGAGATCGAGCAAAGAGGAAGCTCTGGTTAAGCCAAAGGAAGTATGTTGAGACAATACTGCAGAGGTTTAATATGCAGGATAGTAAACCAGTAAAGGTTCCTATTCCTGTAGGTGTGAAGTTATCTGTTGAATAGTGTCCCAAGACATAAGAAGAGGAAGAGGACATGTCCCGTGTTCCATATGCAAGTGCAGTGGGTAGCCTAATGTATGCAATGGTCTGTACTAGACCAGACATTGCACATGCAATGGGAGTATTGAGTAGGTTTATGTCAAAACCAGGGAAGGATCACTAGACAATAGTGAAGCAGGTTTTTAGGTATTTGTGTGGCACCAGTGATTATGGCTTGTGCTACCAAGGAAGACCATGATTGGACAGAGTGTTGGATATTCATGGCTTTGTTGATGCAGACTGGGCTGGAGATCTGGATCAAAGAAGATCTACAAGTGGGTATGTGCTTAACCTATTTGGAGGTACAGTTAGTTGGACGAGTAAGAAACAATCTGTAGTGGCACTATTAACTACATAGGTAGAACACATGGTAGCCACTCATGCAAGAAAGGAAGAAATTTGGTTGTAGAGATTGTGTTCAAGTATGGGGTTAGTATAGGGAGATATAAGGATAGACTGTGACAACCAAAGTGCAATTTTATTGGCAAAGAACCCTGCTTACCATTCAAAGGCAAAGCACATTGATGTTCAATATCACTTTGTGAGGGATACGACAGAAGACAAAAAGGTGTTACAGGTAAAGGTGGACACTTTGAAAAATACTACAGATGCATTGACAAAATATGTGAGCTTTGAGAAGTTCTCTTGGTGTAGAGAAACAATGGGTGTTGCAGTGCTAGATAAATGACTAAGCTCTCCTGTGGCTCCTTGTGGAAAGAAAACAACAAGTGGGAGAATGTTGGGTTGTGTTATATTCTTTCCACGACTAGCCCACGTAGTGAAATGGGGGCGAAGCCCCCCCTTCATTGCACTGATTGCGCAATGAGGGGTTTGAGGGGAGTAGGTAGCCCCCTAGGAAAATTTTTTTTGGACCCTATATTAGGTTGCGCAGACCTACCTATGGTTTTGTGCATGATTTTTGCACATGGTTTTGAACGTGATGGTTTTCAGTCCATGGTATTGGATGCTTCAACATGTATAAATATGTATTGTAACATTGAAAGGAACATAATGAAAAATCAAGCTAGTAGTCCTAGTTTTGGGATCCAAGGGACACTCTCTGTGTATATGTGTTTTATGTGTTATGCTTTCACATTGTTTATTTTCTTTGTTTTAGAATTCGTATGCAGGTAATTTTTGTATGGGGTTAAAACCTACAGCGTTAGCGATGCTACAAACCCTTCACGGTGCTACCCATCTATCAAGGTCATATTAGCTTTGTGAATTGTGAACTTTAGTATCTGATCTAATTCCCAGGGGGTCCCGCTTGGTAGCATCGTGATCTCCTTGAACCCAGTGATCGATTGTGCCTTGCATTTTGGCTTGCTAAATTATTTTTTCAGTGCAATTTGGATGTCCGCAATCCCCACATTCAAATTGTCATTATAATGCTTAATATACCAGGTCAGCATGTGATCCTGCAGAGCACTGACCAAAGTCGCTTGCTTTATATTGTCATTCGTAAATCCATGTGCTTCCCATACCACTTTTATCACGAACCAAAATTGGTTCGAATCTTCATTTCCTACTCCCTTGAACACCAAATTTTTTATCGCTCTTGCCATATATTGACTCGCAGTGGTGGCGAAGGTGGTATGGGCGAAGATGGGGGTGAAGGTAGTGAAATTGGTAGTGGTGTGGGTGGGGGTGTTATGTGCGGAATCCTCTACCTTATCAAATTTATTGCACTTCTTGGTGAGAACTTCGTGAGCTCTTCCTCGTCTCCTCACATAGGTGAAATCAAGGGGCTAGTTTCTAGTTTTACACTACCTTCGTTTCTGTAAATTCTCCCACTTCGCATAGCCCTAAACATCAATGTATTCACATAATCCTCTTTTCACACAGTAGCATTTTAATCCAAGTGTTTAGAGACCTAACGTACTTACCTCGCGACCTTATGAGGAAGCGTCGCTCTACCTCGCTATAGCTGATCAATAATGCACATGATCTTATCCTCCGATGCTTCCAATTTGTGCACCAGCTCTGGGGTCTACACAATAGGATTGTCGATATTGCACCTTCCTTGGCTATCTGCTAACTTTGTGATCCACTCATACAACTCATTAGGGAAAGATGTGAAGAAAATTTTGTGGATATCTGTGTAGTAGTAGTCTAAACACTCTTCTTTTGATAGTCGCAGATTCCTATTCTCTTGCACTGCGAACTTGTGAATTCTCCTATCCAACTAACCTTCAATTTTTTTCTTAGTTGGATTCCAATGATACAACATCAGACATCTCTATGCAGATTTTAGTCCCAGTAATGGAACCATTTGTTGGCTTGTTGGGGCTTGACCTAGGTTTGGAGTTAATTAGCCTTACAAATTCGTGTATTACTGGCCCTTTCGGCAATAGTCTGTGTAGTGCGGACTGAGGTCTCACTTGAAGCAGTATTGGGGGATAATGGAACCAGGTTTCCGCACCCTTGAGATGTCTGAGTGGTTGATTTAGTCCAACTGTGACTACTTTCACATAGGTTACTTTGTGCCCTTCCCTGGCCTATGAGGCCTTTATGGCCTAGTTATATTTGTCTTCACACAACCCTAACTGGGGGCTGTGGGGCTTTCGCGCTGCTAGAGCAATGATCTGCACTATTTCCTCAAGTCACACCATGGACCTTACTTATCTTCTTATAACAGGTAGTTATCTTTGCGTAAATAGATACCTTCTATTAGATTTATTTATTCAGCATATTCATATAAGTTTGCACAGTAAATAAACAGTAAACTTGCAATTCATACCCAATATACTTCAATGCATAAAACAAGAAAAGATACACAGAAATATGGTAAAACTTCTCTTTATTAATGCTTCTAATGGTTACATACTCAACCTGCCCTGTGCACTCAGCTATAGGGGTCCACGCACTCAGCTGCGGACTACTAGGCCTCTACGCACTCAGCTACAAAGCCTTCTCCTACTTTATGACCCAAAGGCATGACTCTACACTTCGACTCACTGCTTCATAGATTGATTTTCTTTAGATGTCTTCGATCTCTCTTTACACTTAGAGCCTCACTCTATTTATAAAATCCCATGGTTCATGGACCATGGGTAGATCTATCAAACTGATATTACATTACAAAAATGAGGGTGGGCAACCCTCTAACTCATTTACCATCTTTGTGCTCTGCTCCCACAAATCACAGAGTCTTTACAATAGACTTAGTCAAAACATGGGCTTTAAGCCCAAAAACTTGCCTTGGGGGGAATCCCACACCCAACACTTTAAAGCATCCATTTTATCTTCCAAGTCTTTCTTTAAACCATCCATCTTAGCTTCTGTTACTTTTTGTGAGAGTGAATTTTGTTGCACTTGGTCTCATAATTTTGATATATCATGTTGCATTTCTTCCTCTTTTTTCACTTTGTAATAGCTCAATATTGAATCTGCTGTATCTCTGTAATTGCAGCTCTCCAGGATTTGAAATTACTTCTTACAGTAGTCCTTTGGTTCCTCTTTCCAATGCCACCAGTCTGATCAAAATTGAATTCTCCAAGGAAGAGTTATTCCAAATATCCTAAGATGACCTCATTATATAATGTTTCAGTAGAGAAAACTTGTACGACATGCCACATTTCACTGTTTCAACCTTCAAATCAAAAAAATATCCACAAAAAGCTACAGTCCATCCTCTTTCTGTAACTTCTTACGACATTTCAATCTGATGCTCAGAGAGAAAGTTATGATGATTTTCCCAAGGTCACCTATTTAGAATGTAATTCAATATTCTGCACAAACCCTAACTTACTCAAATTATAGCTCCGAAAATATAGCGAAAAAAGGAGCTGAAATTTGGACTTGAGCTTCACCAAGATTTCATCTCAAATGGGTTTTAATTTCAGAGTCTGACCCTTCGTAGAAAAATAATTATAGTGAAAATTTCACGATGACCTCTTTGAGATGAAATTATGGAGCTTTAAAAAACCCTAACTTCCTTAGATCATATATCTGAACATATGGCGAGACAAGATCTGAAATTCGGACCCAAGATTCAGACCGATTTTTTATAAAATGTGTTTTTGTTTTAACTTCTGAAACTTCACAACGAAAAAGTTATGGCAAAAATTCCACGATGACCTGTTTGGAGCAGAAAAACCCTAGAATCCAAAGCTCTGATATCAAATGTTATGAAACCACCTCACAAAAAGATAGAAAAGAAATATAAACACCTTATAATTTAGCCTCTTCGAGGGGGAAACCTCCTTTACATTACACAAATGAACAATTCTTGGATGATACACATGACAAGACCTCCTTTCTATATATAGGAGTCTAAGGGGTCATAATATAATCAGAGTCGACATAACAATAATAATATAAGGGCACAATAATAACAATAATGGGCTTCTATGAGGCACAATAATAACAATATGGGGACTACATGGGCACAACAATATAATAATGGGGTTGCACTAATAACAATAGGGGTTACACTAGTAGTATATGGACCTAACAAGATAAGTCCTAGCCAACTCGAATAGATGAGGAATCGAACTAATCTCCTAGGGACTAAGACGATCTAGAAGGCATCCCTGGTCGCTGGAACTAAAAGGGGAAAAAAAAGGTCCCTGGTTGCTCCCATAATGTGGGCTTGAGCGTGACTCTGGGTCTATAGTCACTCCCATAGGCTGCTGTGCGAGCGACTTTGGGTCAAAATGGCAGAAAAAGAGTCTCGAGTTTGGAAAAAGTCAGTCAGACTCATGTACTGAGGGTCACTGACCTAGAGGTTAAAAATAGGCTAATAAGAGATGCCCCCTAATGTATGAGGTTAGAAGAGAAGCTGATGAAAAAAATACATTATGCTAAAACTCAGAGGCTAATATGGGAGTGAGGAAACAAATCCAGGACCCCAGATCAGACAACTTTGAAGCTAAAGTCTCATCTGTGCTAATAACATCCTTGAGGTAGGCATACCCATGCTCGGTCATAAGAAAATACTAAACATGGCCACCATAAGATACATTGTGGATCCATGAAATGAAATGCTAGAACATGGCCACGCAGACATACACATTGGATCCATGTGGCTCAATAGATAGAGCATAGCCAGTAACAAATATAATCTTGGATCTATGTCACAGTATACATTGGTAGGACTATGGACACATGATAGAGATATAAGTGTCTCAATATAGCCCCCAAAGTACATAAATGATACATAACTCCAATGAATCCTAGGAAGGGTGCCATATAAGAGTGAGATGTCCCTAACCTAGGGTCCTCAACTTAACCCCAATGGTACGAATTTACGTCATGTGAATATATGAAATGAAGTCAAACATGGTAGAAACTGCCTGATTACTAGCTGATGAGGTAAACCAGTAACATACGTGAGGATATCCATCAATGATGAAAATGGACCCCAAGGTACCTAGTACAATCCGCTAAGTGTGAATAGATTATAGAATTGAGGCTTCTGTGATCCATCATATTTGTAAAAAGAGCTTCGGCGTAAATCACATAAAAAGATTATTGTCGACGCGTTTCAAACCAACTAGTGTGGTTCATCGTCAGGACAAGTTGAAGAAACAGATCAGGCTATAGCAATTTAAATAGGCTGAGTAGAGACTCCAACGGCTACATAACAGCTATATTTGACTCTAGGATCAAGGCCTTAAATAAATTTAATCTTATTATTATTATATTAATATTTTAATTCTAGAGATGAGAGAAATTAGGTAAGATTAATATTAGCGAATTTATCCAGAAAATTTATTTGCTTAAATAAATTAATGGTTATTAACTTAAAATGGTTTCTTTTGAATGAATAATTTAATTAATAAATGAGTAATTTACGTTATATATATTAATAACTCTAATAATAATAAGATAATAATATTATATTTCTAGAGATAAGAGAAATTAGGTTAGATGAATAAATGAGCTAATGTTATCAAAAGAGATTTATTTGTTTAAATAACGTAAAATTGATGGTTATTTTATTATTAAATTACCAATGTTTGAATGATTTATTTATAATGAATAATTAAAGATATATAAATTATATATTCTTATTAAGTTATTACTTAAATAAATATGTTTTAATTATTGATGGTAAGCAGATCATAAGGGTTAGTTTGACTAGTAAAAGAGGAAATAATTTAATTTATTTCTAGATATACTATATATGTATACATATATAAGCTATCATTAAGCCCATAGTTTTTTGGTAGTTATCATAAATAAAATATAAATAAGATTAGACCCAAGAATACATCATAATTTAAATATACTAATAATAATAACCTAATGAATCAAACAACTAAAACCGGAACATGACCTTTATTAGAGGAAAATTCTATAAAAAAAATAAAAGAGAGATAATGCTTAAGAAGAGGCTAATCTGAGAAAAAAGGGGAAGAACACAACGCTACCAGTGATGTATGATTACATGCTCGAAAGGAAAGCACCCAGGATGAACAGAGGGGCGGGGGGGGGGGGGGGGGGGAAACCCTAAGACGATAGCGCAGGGATCCAACTTCTACTTACCTTCCACCCATCATCTCTGTTGAGATTGATGGGTCTTCGCTCAATTTCAATAGCTTCCCTTAACTTGCGATGATGAAACCGATCTACCCTGGCAATGACTTTGGCCTCCTCTATGCAGACATGATGCTTAGTCTTGTCCACATGCTCTGCTAAAGCTGATGACTTTATTCTTCCATGCCTCAGGTCTGCTACAAGCTCACAAATTCTTAGTTGGATGGAGCGCCCTGTTTCCCCTATATAAGGGGTCCCACATGAGCAAGGAATCAAATAGACACCTTTCATGTCTTTGGGGTTGACCGGATCCTTTACAGACCTCAGGGAGTTACGAATGGTTTTGAGGGGCCTAAAGGTTGAGGGAATATCAAACCTTCTAAGGATCCGAGCAATCTTATCAGTGGTCCCTTGGATATATGGAAGATGGACACCTGGTTGGCGATCCTTAGGCTCTGTTTTGCTAAACGCATTTTTGGAAGCTGTTAGGAAAGCCTTCCGACCAAGGTACCTGCTATATCCGTTTTCCACAAATACATCAAGGAGGTGGGTTCTCTCTCTGTCCAGGCTTTCTTTATCCGAAATCCTGAGGGCACGCGTAGCCAAGGTGTTAAGAACACCCATCTTCTGAGAAGGGAAATGATGGGAATCAGCGTGAAGATACTACTCTGTGTGCGTCTTCTTACGGAACACTGCGTGGGAGAGAGAGCCGTCCTTCCTCCTAGAAATAAGAATATCTAGGAAAGGGAGGCTGCCATTGACCTCCTTTTCCATGGTGAACTTAATAGCTGAGGACTGGCCGTTAAGGTGATCCAGGAAACGATCCATCTCCTCATGGCCATGGGGCCAGATGACATTGGTGTCATCTACATATATTTTCCACAACTTAGGAAGGAGACGGGCCAAGGAAAGAGCCTTGGCTTCGAAATCTTCCATAAAAAGATTGGCCACAATTGGGGAGAGGGGGGAACCCATGGCAACACCACAGGTTTGTTCATAGAACTCCCCTTCGAAACAGAAGAAAGTGGAAGTGAGACATACCTCAACTAGATGCGCGGTGTCTGGATTTGTTAGGCGATATATCACTTCCATGGCTTCTTTAATGGGAATGCACGTGTACAAGGAGACCACATCAAAGCTGACAAGAATATCCTCCGGGTCTAGCCTAATATCCTTGAGATCCAAGATGAAGGATGCAGAGTCCTTCATGAAGGACTCAGTACGACCAACTAGGGGTTTCAGCTTGACACCAATGTCATCTGGCCCCATGGCCATGAGGAGCTGGATCATTTCCTGGATCACCTTAACGGCCAGTCTTCAGCTATTAAGTTCACCATGGAAAAGGAGGTCAATGGAAACCTCCCTTTCTTGGATATTCTTATTTCTAGGAGGAAGGACGGCTCTCTCTCCCACGCAGTGTTCCGTAAGAAGACGCACACAGAGCAGTATCTTCACGCTGATTCCCATCATTTCCTTGCTCAGAAGATGGGTGTTCTTAACACCTTGGCTACGCGTGCCCTCAGGATTTCGGATAAAGAAAGCCTGGACAGAGAGAGAACCCACCTCCTTGATGTCTTTGTGGAAAACGGATATAGCAGGCACCTTGGTCGGAAGGCTTTCCTGACAGCTTCCAAAAATGCGTTTAACAAAAAAGAGCCTAAGGAGCGCCAACTAGGTGTCCATCTTCCATATATCCAAGGGACCACTGATAGGATTGCTCGGATCCTTAGAAGGTTTGATATTCCCTCAACCTTCAGGCCCCTCAAAACCATTCGTAACTCCCTGAGGTCTGTAAAGGATCCGGTCAACCC
>APFE031253358.1:16517-35770 GCA_000404065.3 Pinus taeda | reverse complement strand
GGTCAAACTAGATATTATGTACCTTTTTCATCTCCATTTGATATCTATCTCTGTTGTTTGGCTCATTAAATAACATTTATTTTCGTATGAAACATAACGTCAAGATTTATATCATTATGGTGATGGTGGTTAACGTCCACTAAAATCAAATTAGTAAAAGTCCCATTGAGTAACTTATCTAAATGATTTTCAGACCGTTTGAAATGTTCAGACCGTTTAACTTTCAAAGGGAGAAGCGCCTCAACGATTTTCTTGCGACTTTTTTGGTATGTTAATTTTTGTTGGTTATCTATCTGATTTTATTCGATATGATATTATGGAGTTGTTTTCAAAGAAAACGCATTTGCTTCATTCAAATTTTCACTTTCATCGAAGCTTTTTATGTGATGCCCTCAGATATGTTATGTTCTAAGCAATTCAATCGTTTAAGAATTAAATACATAAAAGAAGCAGAATGAACCACTGCTCTTGTAATTTGCAGTGAAGTTTTGTTGCATATTCTCACACGCAAAAATTAAAGGCTAATCTAGAATTGAATGACCCTAATATGTGAACATTAATGCAAGGCTAATCATTTTGCACAAATTTGCAAGTGACATCATAGCGAAGGAAATAGCAAAAGTCAAAACGAGCGCAAAAATGAGGGAGGATTTGCAGAAGCAACATTAATCGACGAGTTTTGCATCTGGAAAATAAATTTTATGAGTTGGTATTTATGTTTCCAATATCATGTTTTTGTTTTTGGCATATTTTTAACGACGAGTTTTGCATCTGAAAAATAAATTTGATGAGTTGATATTTATGTTTCCAATATCATGTTTTTGGCATATTTGGCATATTTTTAAAGGGGAAATTTTAAGGATGGAAATTTATATTAAAGATTAGAAATTTTAGCGAATCTTACTAATCCATAATATGCAAACAAGAAATTTGTCTACCTATGTGCAAAGTTTCAAAATGGCCCTCCGCAACAACTTTTTTGATGTGTAGACTTAGTCCGTCCATAGCAAGAATAAATAAAAGGGGAGAGAGTGAGCATCCATGTCTCAGTCCCCTATCCACCCCGAAAAAACGGGATGGATATCCATTTACAACTACAACATCTTTGACATTTGTAACACATGCCATAATCCATTCTGCACCACTAGTATGTATCCCAATCTTATGAAGGACCATTCGGAGATATCCCCAATCTAGGCAGTTGTATGCCTTTTTGAAATCGACCTTCATAACCACCATTCATTTTTTTAACATGTATGGAGTGTAGACTTTCTTGTGCAATAGCCACAACATCGTGTATTTGTCTGTTCTGTAGAAAACCTTATTGTTTGGGGAAATGTTCGTGTATCACACAATTTTTTTGTTGATGATATACTGATCATGGCTATGATTGATAGATTTAAATGGCTCACATTATTTCAAATATTTAACAAATTTGGTCGAGCCACAGACCTCATTATGAATGTTCTTAAATCTACAATTTTATATGGCATAGGTAATTTAAGTGACATTGCATATATATAGAGAATATTTGGGGTGGGTGCAAATATTCTAGATGTGGGCATGAAATATCTGGGATATCACATAAAGCCTTGTAAATATTGGAACATCAACTGGATGTGGTTGGTTGATCATTTTCACAAGAAAATTCGGGGTGGGAATTCAGGTGCCTCCCATTGGGGGGACACATTACTCTCACTCAATCAGTGCTCACCCAGTTGGGGGTCTATTGGGCCCATCTATATCAACTTCCACAGCTCATCATCAACTCATTGAACCGCATTATGGCACATTATATTTGGTCTGGGGCTACACAAAATTTTAAATACCACCTAGTCAAATTGGAACATATTTCTAGACCAAAAAAGTTGGGAGGATGGGGTGTTATAAATCTTCGGCGCTTTGGATGGGCGTTGTTGCTGAAGTCACTATGGCACGGGTTATTTGGAGAGGGCATATGGAGTAAAGTGATAAGATTCAAATATCTTAAGGACAAAGACTTTGTATTCTGGATGCGCCTCCGGTCCATTGGCTGCTATACGAGGTCGACAATATGGTTTAGCTTTAACAAGATTAAAAAGATTTTTCTGCAAAATCTATGTTGGCAATTTCATACTGGGCACCGGATTTTGATTGGAGGGGATCAAATCCTTGGTATCTGTAGGAGTACAAACATTTTTGTTGACTTATTACATATTTTCAATTGCAGAGGTTTTTTTCTTTTGAAACCAAGTCATTTGGGAATGGCTTGGCTACATACCTATTTGGAAGAGGGCCAATGAACTGGGATTGACTGGCCTTGGCCCTTGAATGGGAACACATCCGAATCACGATGAAATCCCTTGGTATCTATTGTGATGGTTGAGGAGACTAGGTCACATGGGCTAGAAAGAAGAAGATCGGGGAGATAGAGGTTGCGGCCACCTATTACTATCTTTGCACACAAGAGCTTCAACACATTGAGGTAAGCTGGTTCTACAATTTTTGGCTTACAAAATTGCCCACTAAGATCATCATGTTCCTTTGGCTGGCCTGGAATAACAAAAACCTTACCTGGGACAACCTGCAAAAGAGGAAGCGACAAAACACTGGGGATCTGCTATCTATGCTAGAACGAAAGAGAAGATAACAATCATCTATTTTTACATTGTCCATGCACGGTTCACACATGGCGACACTTTTATGTTAATATGGGTTTTCCATATCTACATGTTAATATTCCTCACTGTTTAAATTGGTGGAACTCACAACAGTCCACATGGAGGATGCTCCCATTCATTGTTTTCTGGGAAATATGGAAGTGGTGCAGCCAAATAATTTTTGAAAATGTCAAAGTAAAATAAGATAAGGTTCTAGCTCGCATTACCCAATGGATCAACGTTGATTGTGATAATAACAACGTGCCCAAGGAGAAGACTGTTATAGGGGATGGTGCATGCACTGCATACCCCGTGGGGCTTTTTGATGGGGCATCTCAAGGAGGAATGTGCGGATGTGGTTTTTGGATCAAGTTTTCAAAAATACAAGAGTATTTGGTACATTGGAATGCGGGAAGAGGCACAGACATGAAAGCTAAAGCCATGGCTATATGGGGCTTACTGTGGTTCGCAAATTACATGGACATACCTCACATGCACTTTTTTGGGGATTCCTAGACCATTACTGATCATACACTGGGAAAAAACAAGGTTCTACAGAGCACTCGCTATGTCTAATTGAAAAGCAATGGGCCACTTTTCAGGATTCCACTATACAACATATTCGACGGGACCATAACCATAATGCATATCAAATGTCCAAAAAGGGTCCACTGGACGAACCAGACAGAATGTCATCAAGATAAAGATGGATACACTCACCAAAGATGCTGGATGCCTCCACATACCAGGGTAGTGATCACATGTTACATGCTCAAAACAAAGACGGATGCTGCCAATAAAGATAAGTATACATCTTTATGTTTTCATTTTACATTCTTTTTTTGTATATGACACATATATAAATGGAGGTATATAGTGCTTAGTACATGTAGATAAGGTTGGATACTCTCTATTTTTTGTTTACATATTACTGCCACATAGTGTTGATGATCATTTTGATGAATACAAATTGTATGATGATAATGGAGTTTTATACTTGTATGTTAAATATACATGATGGATACACACAAAAGGAGGCCATAGATGCCCAATATTCTGAATTATGTACTGTTTTTTAAATAATATAAAACAGATGTTTTTTTCTTGCTAAAAAAAAAATGAATGCTTGGTGATATTTTAGTAAAAATATTCAAATTTCTGATGATTTTATATAATCTCTATAAAATTTTGGCAATTTTGACATTAAAATATTTTTTTCTTATAAAATTTGGACGAATCATTTGTAGAAAAAAAATTGGATTTTTTTTTTTTGTTGGAAAAAGCATGGAAAATTAGCGCATTTAAGCATATTAGCCCCTAAAAATTTCCAAACCTTGTACAAAAAAATCCATATCAAAATGACACTATTCTTATTCTTGTTTGACACTGACACAAAATTAATGTATGGAATTTATAAAACTACATCACCGGGTGGCAATGAGGTAGAACAAAATTCCTTCCGAGGATCCAACTGGTCGTTTCCTGCTCAGGTAAATACTTTTTTGTCCTCGTCTCTTTCACCTAATTTGCGAATCAAGTGCAAATGTTGAAAACCATTTGCTTCATATTAGGCTCCATCATTACTTTCCAGTAATTTCCTTTCTGGAAGTAGAAGTGTTGTCATTCCATGAAGCTGTAAACATGATCAACTGGATTATGATATGAAATTCCGAGTTCTTGCAACAAATTGAGTACATAGTATTTCTGGCAACAAATTGAGAAAATAAATCACATGGTTTGGATTTTGGCTGTTATGCGTTTTTAAATGGCAAATCTATTTGAGTGCATCTAATTATACTCCTTTAATTTTTTTTGTGTACATGACATTTCTTACAGCTGGAGGTTCTCCTTTGTATGACTAATGCCCATTTGCTCTATGTATGACTAATGCCCATTTGCTCTATGTGAAGGTTCACTTTTGTATCAATAGGCATTGGCTGCAATTCTCTGAGGAAATATTCAAGAAGGCCATCAAAGATAATTATAATGGAAGAAACAAGTTAAAGTTTGAACTGAGTACAGAGCAGGTGAGTATCATCCCATAACATGAAGAATTGATAACGTGATTTCATGATGTGATTAGTTATATTGTATTTGTATTTGGCTTTTATATGTAGGTAAAAAAACTTTTCTTGGGTTGGTCTATTGTTTAGTAGTCATTAAATCAAAGTGAGCCTGTTTTTATCCCATCAAACTTGAGTGCAAAGGTAAGCAATAGAGTAATACTTTGTTGTTAATGATGATTATAGCTATGTGGTTAAAAATCTATGCATGCCAAGTAAATATGTGTTTAAAAATGCACCCATAGGAAGTAAATATGGATAAGTATCATAACACTTGTTTTGTGATATATTTTACATTGTATGCATCTCAGGTAAATATGTGTTTAAAAATGCACCCATAGGAAGTAAATATGGATAAGTATCATAACACTTGTTTTGTGATATATTTTACATTGTATGCATCCCAGGTAAATATGTGTTTAAAAATGGACCCTTAGGAAGTAAATATGGATAAGTATCATAACACTTATTTTGTGATATATTTTACATTGTCTAGGTCAAAAAAATTATTTTATAGAATTTTATTTAAATAATAATAATTATTATTTATAAAATTTATTAATATATGAGTAAATTTTAAAAAACATGTAACAATATTCTTAACCATAAAGAATTACTTATATTTACTCATGAAAAATATTGATTCATAGATAGCTTTTATTACAATACCATGGTTTGGTATTATGGCTTATTAATACAACATGCATATGACACATTATGATATATTTTTTTTAAATTAGTTAATTTGAGATAAATTAATCAAAAGAACATAACTAATTTCCATATAAATCTTAACCTTTGATGTGTGAATACTACTATGAATATTTCAACATATTCCATGTAGATTTAATATTCACTGTCCACTAAATAATGACTAAATTAAAATTTTAGAAAGCCTATATATAGATATACTTAATTAAATATTTCTTCATTAATATGCATTCATTTATTTTGATTATAAATATTTACATACCTAATAATGTAAAACAAAATTAAATATGTTTAATTTTTTTTATGATACACTGAAATTTTATTTTTTATCATTTAATTATTTGAAAACAGAACTGAAAGTAATCCTTGGAATAAGAAAAAGCATAAGAAAATGTTTTAAAATTAAAAACAATAAAATTGAAATAAATAAATAAATAAAAGCTTATAATTAATAGAAAAGAAAATATATATGGCATGTTATGAATATATTTGATTGTTATAATAATGTAAATCTCTAATTTACAATTAATAACTATTTTATAAATTAATAGAGAATTCAATCTAATCCAATTCTTATTTACATTTTTTACAAATATTTTTTTCCTTCTTCTTATTTTAAATCTCTTTTAATGAATATAACTTGATATTTATATACTTAATTATATTTAACATAACTATTTAATATATATTTTCTGAATTTTATAACAATTACTAAACGACTATGCATCACTTGTTTCATATTATATCTCTCTCATATAACTATTAACTAGCACTAGCAATTGCACCGAGAGGTGCAAAGGAACGCTGATAGGTGCAAATGAACGCCCATAGGAGTAGAGGGGAAAATGTGGAAGGCATTAATGAAGCGAAATATATGAACAATGAAATACGATCGAAATTTGAGTTTCTATATATCTTCTAAAAAATGTATTAGGAGGTTAAATTTAAGAAGAAAGTTACACCCCAGAACAATGGCAATGGAGAAAGGAAATGTGCAACTCTTGAAAATGTAGTTAACCTACTATTTTGATAACAATTTATAATTTTGACCACATGATGTGAGTTGAGTCATTGAAAGTACGGCACAGTTACAACACCCATCAGGGTTTGAAGCCTCTTACATCATGTGGATGTTTACCAAGAAAGTGGGTCTGTGAACCCCCAGAAGGAGGTTGTTGTTCAATAAAAACCATCATGGTCATTAATTCTGGTCAGGTGGTCAGGGACTAAATCAGATTTGAACTTGCGACCTATGGCCTCCCCATTGGCAACATGCCTTGGGTGGATGTCTCAGCCTAAAGGAGTAAGATCCTTGAAGGTAGACTATTGTTTTGGGTAATGCATCACACAAGATCACAAAGCCCTAATTTGAAGGCTTCCATCTTATATTTTTGAAGTTTCCAACCATTCCAATCTCAAGAAAACTACCAAACTTGTCCTTGCATTTTTGGGTACAAAATTATTTTAAAGCCATGGATGATGGGCAATGTTATTAGCCAGTTCATTTCAATTTCATGAGAAAGAGAGTTTCATTCTCTCAGTGAAACATACATCGAATTGGTTTCCAGAAAGGTGTTCCTCAAATAATCATGCTCGAGTATGAATACATTTATTGGAAATGACCTTTGAATTATGCAAGCATTGTTTTCAGGTCTAGACATTGTCACATCCATGGTGATTGTTGGACACCTAATCCTCAATGGGTTAGTGTGGAAGCCGAATAGACAAAAGGAATCCAAGATACCTTGGGATGTGGAACCCAACGGTCAAACCATGTACTATAAATGTATATCTCTTGTTAATAAAAATGCATTTTCATGTTTTATCTTTCATATTTGTTGTTGCCATGTGTGTGTTTAACATGGTATCAAAGCAGACGTATTCCTGCCCTGCATAATTTCTTTGAGCCATTTGTTTTATGGTTTTTATGAGCAGGTCCTATTTTTAGTATTCTTGCCTTTGTAACTCCATTTTCTGCCTATTTTCCTGTTCTGCCCATATTTCAAAACTGACACCCCTAACCTGGTATTTTCTCTGGGCTCTCTGCCTTGAACGTTGAACGTTGTATGGTGCCTCCACGCGGGAATACACATTGAATGTGTTATTCATTTGAACGCTGCTCCATTATTATGTATGCATTGTCCATATTCATTTAAACATTTACGCTGCCTTTAATGCCTCTCCTCCCAGGCTGTGCTGCTCACCTCTGCCATATGTTGTCATACCTATCATATGTGTTTAATATGTTTTTATGTTGGTTTCAGAGCATTTGTTATAACAAGGCATTATATGCACAACGCATCAACATTCCCTTCATCATAAGTTACTCCTCTCTGCCTTATAAATGTCTGTTGGGTACTTGATTGTGTTGTAAGGGTTGTTCATATTCTTCTTTGACTGCAATGTATTCCTGACTACGACCTCTGCACATTCCCGAATTCAAATGTTCTCTCTGTCCCTATGCGTTGATTAAATATTGTGAGTGGTGGCCAAAACTCACTATGCGTTGAAGGGTTTCATAGGTCATGTGTGAATTTCATAAAGCATCTGCATTGGGTTGAGATATGTATTTCCTCTCTATTATCTGTGCATATGCCGGTCAAGGAATGAAGGGATGTTTATTGGGAATGGAGCGTTGAATTCGTGGTTTGTTCCGCCTTTTCATGGAGAGTATGATTGTTGATCTGACTTTAAAACCTGTCACTCGAACTAAGGGAATCCGTGAGTTGATATAGCCCTGTGGATTGAAGTCAAATGTTGCAATGAAGATCGATTGTTTAGACTGTGTGTTGAGTTTTTCTATATGCCTGACTGTGCGTTGAAATGTCCATGGAGACCATGCTAGTTGTGCATTAAAATTCTCTGCAATTTACCATTTCTGCCATTTCTTTGTGTATTATTTTTAATTTTGCTACATCCCTGACACCGAGAGTTCTAGACTACACGAGTTAAAGAAATAAGTGATAACATTTTTGGCTTTCCCGGCCAGACAACCAAAGCAAGGGCTTGCGGATGGTGATCAACGTTGCGTTGAAGATTTGATATTTGCTGCAATGAAGAGTTGACTAGCATATGCGTTGGTCATTCTAGTCAATTTGTGCATTAATCTTTGCGTTTTCTGGAAGTCGAAACCTCTGCCACTGTGAAAGCTGCCTGCTTAACATTGAGGTACGTGTTCTGTTGGGTGAAGTTTTTGATGGTCAATAAACAATTATCTTAAAAAATTTGAGAAGGCTGATATATATTGCATGGCGAAGCTGCTGCTTGGAAGACCGATATACCTGTATGTTGAAGTATTCATGTGTGCGTTCACTTTTTTATGAAGACCTTGTATGGTGCAAGATTATGAGTCGAATTTATTTTTGAAGGATGTGTTAGCATGGTTCATAAGCCCTTCCTCTTGAAATCCATGGTGCCGACTGTTGAATCAAGTGCACGTTGACTGGTGCGTGTACCCTGAATGCTTGATGGTTAAACCATATTTTATGAATTTGTGACTTGATGTGTGTAGTTCTCTCGGCCCCCATCGAGACCGTCATTTGGAGGAGCCTCACCTGTGCATTTGACTAATTAAAGTCTGTTGACTGTGCATTGAAAATTATGGGCTTGGTCATTTATGGGAACACGTTGAAATAATTCATTGTGTAGAATGTGTTCACAGTCTTCAAGAGCTGTGCCAGATGGTCCATTGGAATGTTGCCCTTTTTTGTTGTCTTGGTGATTTGTAAATTCAAACCCTGTGTTGAGCACTAGTAGTTCTTGCTCGTGGTATCAGAGGGGGAGGCTATGGTATCTCTGCATTAGATGGTATGGTATGAAAGAAACTAGTATGTATTGTATGCATTAACAACTTCTTGTGTCGAGCTCCATTTTTCAAAGGCCGTATGGTGTATTGCATCAAAGCATAATATGTTTTGAATTGGGCATGGGCATTATTTTTTATATGTTGGCTAAAATCCGTGAAGGCCGTATGAAGTCTTTGTTTGGTGATTCATATCAGCAAATGAGATGAGTTTTTGGCATGAGTGATTGATGAAGTCGCGGATGAATGAACTTAAACAATATTGAATGGCTTTTTTGAACATGGTCACTATTTTAGAAGAGGATGTGTTGGTTATACTGAGGTGCAAATATATGTTGAAGAGGTAGCCAAAAATCCGCCAGTAACTTGCTCAAATTTGGTATCTTCAATGCTGAAGCGAACCGCGAGTTAATGCCATCACAGACAATACATATATATCAGATTTTGTTTGTGTACTAGCTCTCCCCTTTATCTATTAAAATAGTTAAATGGCTACTAGCATCTACAACATCATTGTGTAAATTATGAACATGTATTTCAGTGAAGAGTGAAGAAGTTTGTGGTTGCTACACTTGTTATTAGTATTATTTATGCTTGTTGGGTCTAAAGTTTATATAAAATTAATATTTTGAAGTTCTTCCACAAGTATTTGTCCCAGCATATTATGTATTTACATGAGCCAACAACAAGGAATGCACCTACAACATTTGATACACAAACTATTTGTTAAAATACTACAGTGGACCAAACCATACAAACTCAGGATTCTTTGTGGTTTTCTCTTAGTTATTCCAGTTGGGTTTCTTACAGTGGACTATTGTTTTCTTTGAAGAAAGTGGCCAGATCAGAGAATATTTGTTCGTACCCTAGTCAAAGCATTTGTATATGAGCATTCAAGTCCTGTCCATGACATGGTGCTATAGTTGTTGGAGTGTTGATAGCCATCATTTCTGCTTTGAAAGTGAAGGAGTATTTGAAGGATCCAAGCAAGTTTGCAGTTGCTGCTGTGCCAGTGTGGAATTGTATTTAAAACTCATTATAGTTTTTTGTCTACATATATATGCATTAATTCCTTGATTCGACCGCTGCATAAGAGATTGGTGGGTTGTATAAAGGCAGTGATTGTTTTGACAAATAAAAGTAATCTTTTGTGGAGAAAAGTTTAGTTGGTTGTATTGTCAGAACATAGTGTTGGTCATGAGTAAACTCTTATTTTTATATGGATTGTAATTGGTGCTTGTTGGTTGCACACTGATCATTTGCTGCACATTTATAAAGGATATTGCTAGTGGGTATTAATTTTCTGCATTGAATCGTAGTTGTGATCAGTTTTTAAGGTGTAATTCTGACATTAAAGAAAAAAATGGCCAGAATCAATGAAGTATTAGAGTTCCTCAAAACTCTGATATTGTATACTACTCGTGATACATTAAAAATCAACAAAGTTTCTCTCATAGACATTCAGGTCTGTCTACAAAATGCACAAGAGAAAATTATTTTTTTGCAGCTCGAATCTGAGCTATAGCAAGAAGAATTAAAACAGAGGAGTCATTTTGAACATGTTTTTGTTCAAAACAATGAAACAGACTCCCATAAACAACAAGACAATATTGTTGAAGTTCATTCAGATCCAGTGCCCAATAAAGCAACAGTTGTACATGCAGATGCAGAAACTCAGTCTGCACTTCCCAAGCCCATCATCAGACGTTGGGAACAACTTGTCCACAACAAAGCACAGAACTGGTCTTGGATATGACAAGGACTTGTCCTTTCATATTTCCAGACTACTCAAAGCCAATTCAATTTCAAACTGCTGGATTCTTCTTGAGGATGATCATCTTCACCTGTTCTTCATGACAGTTCACCTTCATTTGTTTTTAAATTCTGGTTCTCTTCCATAGCCACAGCAACAACAACAGATTGTGTGAAATGCCAACACTGTGACCGAGTTGGCCATTTGAAAGATCATTGTTTTGATCTTCATCCATGTAAGCATTGTCATAAAACCACCCATTCTTCACACAGATGCTTCAGAAACAAACGTCTTGCAAGAAAGAAGATTCACCTTGGATGGATCGCTTCTTGGCAATGGGCATCAACAACCAAGAAGATATTCCAATCACATGTCAGAACTTGTTCCAGAGTATTGAGCAGTCTTGCAGTTGAGTTTTCTCCATCATCTCACCTTGTATCTGATAGGGGGGAAATGATGGTCATCTATAAGCTTCAAAGCCACATCAAGCGAGCCTGAGCCACAACCTGCCATACTAGATTCAAAGTTGTAGCCTGAAACAAAGATGCCCATGAGCATGCCTTCCGTTGGTAATCTAGGACACTTCCTCTAGCAGGCGACTTAAACTTCTTGCTAGTTTCAGAAGAATTCTAGGAACAAAATTGAGAACACTTCCTCTAGCAGAAGACTTCATCTTCTTGCCAGAATTGGAAGAGTTCCAGGAATTTCATTAAGCATTTCAGAGTTTTTGGTCATCCTTAAACCATCACAGGTTGAGACTTCCCTTTTCACGTTGAAGTTCTTCCTTTTATGCGGGGTGAGACCTCCCTTTCATGGTTGAAGGTTTCCCTCTTCAAAACAATAGGAGCACTTCCTCTAGTAGAAGACTTCAGCTTCTTGCTAGTTTTGGAAGAGTTCTAGGAACTAAACTAAGCATTCCAGTGTTGGTGGTCATCCTTAACCACCGCCCTTTATACCAACATTTCACAGAGCACATTCAACCTAGTGCTGTCATGCATTTTTTGCACATTTTGTATTACAACTCTCGTCTTGGACTCATAAATAACCCTTCGGATTAAGGGGGGGAATGTTGGACACCTAATCCTAAATGGGTTAATGTGGAAGCCGAATAGACAAAAGGAGACCAAGAGACCTTGGGATGTGGAACCTAACGGTCAAACCGTGTACTATAAATGTATATCTCTTGTTAATAAAAATGCATTCTCATGTTTTATCTTTCATATTTGTTGCTGTCGTGTGTGTGTTTAACAGTGATTAAGATTCTTCCCACACAAAAAGGAGTTTTCAATGTAATGGATTCATTGCAATAGAAAGCAAGCTGCAATATGAAAGTTTTCAAAGAGGTAAATAGGATAAGTACATCTAGAATGAAAGGTTTGGTTAGGTTGTTAGACAATTGCTCCAACAGTCAAAATTATTTCGGAGAAAGACTAGGAAGACATGCCATCCTCAGGCATAAACACATTTTTATCACTTTCAGAAATTTCAATATGTTTTAGACTGTACACCTAAGCAAGGAAGAAAATTAGAGATGTTGAAGGAAAAAGAACAAAAAAATTGAAAAAGAAAATGGTAAAAATAATGAGAAAAAGGCATCCCCTTCAAAAGGGAGCAAGCATCCAAAAAAGAAGAAAGGGAGGGGAGCCTAGATAGTCTCTACTATAATTTTTCAACTTGCCCCCTAACAAGTTTGAAGAAAATTCTCTGTAACAGATAAAATTGGGATAACGATCACAACTCCTTTAGTTTGCAAAGAAGCAGTACCACCTTCCTGGTTACTTTCACTTCCAAAACCAAACCAAGAGAGGATTTTTTCCTTCAATTTGAAAAACTTGATTTTGATCTGGAAGCATAAGTTAAGAATAAAAGGACAGATTTGGTCTCAATGGTCCACACAGGCAAAAGTGAAAATGCCATAAAAATAGATACATACATGTCCATGTACACATATATTAGAAATGTTACTTTATTGAGAAACATGCATCAATAAAATTTGTGAAATCAGATGTATAACATTTATAGGCCTGGATAAAGGAAATGATGGAAATGAACTAAGTTCTACCCATGGCAATAAAGTTGGAAACTTGCTCATCTTCTGCATCAATGAAGAGTACCTGATTGGAAATATCTATAGATGGTGGCTTGTGAGGAAATAAGGTAGTGTTAAATAGTGGATTAAACCTTTACACGAATTTTACAATGTCCTTCAGAAGAAGATCCACACTTAACATAAACGTTTAATATAACAAGATTAAGCAAGCAAAGGCAACATACTAGGGAATCAATCTCCATAATGTTTTCCTTCTTTTACTTGTCGCTTCTTCATCTGTCCTGAATCCACCTATGGTGGGAAACATAGACATTAATGACCATCAATTGTCTATTGCCCATTTCAGGAGATTGAGATGTGTCATCTTGATCAAAAGAATATGGGTTATGCTTCCATTTACCAAAACCAAAGAGGAATCCATCACAACTAAGGACAATGAAGAAAGTTGCCAAGAATCAAAGGTGATGCCCCTTCCTTGGGAGAGGTGGTAGAGGACATTGGCATTCCGAGAAAGTTAAAGAGGAATAGGTTATGAGGCAGTTGTACATGTATCACTTGGAGTATTTTCACAAGGCTTGGACAACTTCACCCATTCGGTAGTATTTGTTGAATCATTCCACAAAGTATGGCTTTGAAGAGATGCTTTAGATATCTTCTGGTCCTTTGCATTTAGGCAAGAAATCAAAATGTGTCCATGTTCAAAGGGTCTTCGCCACCAGAATGAAATATGCTCATAATTCACAACTTGTGCCCAAAAGTGATCACCATGTTGCAACACATTTGATCCAACATCCCTGTGCTCAGCTCAACATAGACACTATATGAGAGCAAGTAGTTGCAAATCTCACGTTGATTGTTTTTGCATAGACCAAAAATGTTTCCAGAACACCGCCAATGACTTCCAAGGATTTGAGGTTCCAAAACTCCAAGGGAAGCTTCGATAAAAGAACCCAGAGGATCTAGGATTTGGGGTTCTAATATCTGAGCTGTTTCATAACATATTTGTGAACTTATGGACAATTGCTTCCATTGTGGGAACTGAATACTTTTATCAATATTTATAACTTCTCTAGGAATTCATGGGTTTACTTTACGAGGAAGAAAGTGATGCTTGAAAATTAACATCTTTGTTGTCTTGTTGGAAAGGAAACAAGGTGAATTCAGAAGAATATTAAGCACAATGGTGGTGAGTATTTCTCCTAGGAAATTGAGGCATTTTGCAAATCTTGGGGAATCGTACGCTTGAAGAGAACTCCACATGGTCTCGAGCAAGATGGCCATGCCAAGAGACCAAATCAGACCTTGATAAAAAAAAATGCATGAAGCATGAGAGAGAATGCTAGCTTAAGCAAAGAATTTTGAGCTGAAGCAGTTGATACAACTAATTGCATGGTCTCGAGCAAGATGGCCATGCTAAGAGACCAAATCATACCTTGATAAAAAAATGCATGAAGCATGAGAGAGAATGCTAGCTTAAGCAAAGGATTTTGAGCTAAAGTAGTTACTACAACCAATTATTTGATTAATATGTCACCAAGTTCAATTTTGTGTGACATGGCACTAGAGGAAGTCAGAGTGGAAAGAATCCCTCTCTTGCACATTGTAGGTTTCTGAAGTGTGAAACATGCATGTTTGTGGCTAAGGTGGATAAGGAAAAACTTGACAACCTAGCTTAAGCAAAGGATTTTGAGTTGAAGTAGTTGATGCAACTAATTATTTGATTAATATGTCACCAAGTTCAATTTCGGGTTTCATGACACTAGAGGAAGTCGAAGTGGAAAGAAGCCCTCTCTTGCACATCTTAGGCTTCTGAAATGTGAAACATGCATGTATGTGGCTAAGGTGGATAAGAAAAAACTTGGAAACATATTGGTCAACTGCCTTAACCCTTTATTGGCTATTTAGAAGGAATACGAATCCAACACCGTTAATAGCAAGGTAACCCCTAGCAGATCAAGGGCTACTAGTTGTGGTATGAACATCGACATACCTACAACCATGCTTACAACCAAGATGTGATTTTCGAGGAGGATAAATCTCATGGAGATCAACATCAAGAATCCATTACAAAACAAAAGTACAGCGTGTGGTGATTCCAGATGAGCATAGATGAATAACTGCAATAGATGTCAAATGTGGAAATTTTGTAGGAAAAAGATGAAATTCATCTTCCTTTTTCATTCTAGCGAGAGGAAAATCAATCATCAATGACAATTCAAAATGTGCAAGCTGAGCATGATCAACCAATTTGGGGGTAGAGTTTGAGGAACCTTCGTAAGTGGATGGGGCCTAAGTGATATGGCTATGAGCCATCTAATTTTAGTTCTTTTTCTTTATCTTCCATGGGTGATGAGCCAATAAAATTCAGAGAGGCTCTTAGTGGAGATGAAGCTTCTTATTGGAAGAAAGTCATGGATGAAGAAAAAAAGACCAAGGAACATAACTAAACCTAGCATTTGAAGGAGTTTCCTGAAGGAAGGAAGGCCAATAAATGCAAATGAGTGTTTAAGGAGAAGTATAAGACAAATGGTCCAATGTAGAAATATAAACCTCATTGGTAACAAAGGGGTACTCTTAAGTTGAGGGTGTTGATTATGATGAGGCTTTTTCTTTGATCGCCAAAATGACTTGCATTAGGTTGACAATGGTGCTAGCAATTGCTTATGATTTGGAAGTGGAGAAAACAAATGTGAAGACCACTTTTTTAAATGGTGAGATCAGAGAAGAAATCTTCATGAAGCAACGAAAAGACATGGTGTTTCAATTGAAGAGATCAGTATATGGATTGAAGCAATGCCAAGACAACAATACTAGTGGTTTAAGAAATATGTTGTTGGACAAGGCTGCATAAGGAGTGATGCAAGTTAGTGCGTTAAGCAACAATATAATCACTTCATTATTATGAGCTTATATGTTGATGACAAAAAGTTTGATTAGTCACAATACAAAAACTACTCAAGGAAACCAAGTCCCAATTGTCATGTAATTTTGACATGAAGAACTTAGGTGAGTTGCACTATTTCTTGGGAATTCAAATGAAGAAAGATTTCCAAAATTGGAAGTTGTTTATCAACAAAATAAACTATTTGTAAAACATGTTTGAGATTTTTAGGTCCTAGGATGGATAAGTGTAAACCAGTTTGCACCCGACCTCAAGTGGGATTGTGTTTGTCCACTCACATGAGTCCTAAGAGAAAAAAAGAAGAAGAGGAGATGGGAAGAATTTCGTACTTGTGCGGTTGGTAGCCTTATATATGTAATAGCATGTATAAGACTGGATATCATTGGATAGGTGTCAATGGGATATTTAGGTACATATGGGGAACTAATGACTATGCTATTTACTATGAGGCTGCATGGGTTTGTTGATGCTGACTAAGTATATGATATGCACAATGGAAATTCGACTGGTGTTGATCTATTTATCTTGTTTTGAAGGAGTTTTGAGTTGGAGTAAGAGGAAATAAGTGGTTTCCCAATCAAGCATTGAGGTAGAGAAAATTGAAATTTCTTAAACAACCAAGGAAGTTGTTTGATTGAAGAAATTATGCAGATATATTGGGTTTGAATAGGGGACCATGCCTATTTGATGTGACAATTAAAATGCAATTTCTTTGAGAAAGAATCCCAAATTCTTTTCTCGAAGAAGCATATCAAGGCAAAATTCTACTATATTAAAATGCGATGAAGTCTAGTGATGTAACTCTACTAAATTTTAAGGCCAACGATAATGTTGTAGATGCTTTAATGTAATGGATTGAAAGAAATTAATGGGGCAAGGTGGGGAGCCAATCTTGTTTGAAGTTATTTCCAAGTGACAGACTGTTAGGATATGTGAAAATTACTTTTTCAACATAGCATATCTGAATTTTTTGTGTGCATCAAATGTATAGTTGGCATGACCCTTGCTTTCAGAGTGAATAGAATTCCATAAATCATTCAAAAATTTATAAATTTTGGGATTTGTTGAAGTCTACCTATATGTTTTACAACTTACTGTAATTCTTCAAATTTTATTTGATAAATATCAGGAAACATGATCTGAAAAGTTATTTTCTCCCACCATTATTGGAAAATGGAACCCCATACAAACACATTAGGAGTCTCATACTCTGAGTTTTTCCTTTTAGAGAGTCATTTGCCTCCCCACCCCCTTCTCGCCCCACAAATGTGTTAGGGTCACTATCGGATTTTCATGACAACCACGACCTCTAGGATAATTTTCATTAGATATTTTTGGCCCTTCCTGTGAGCATGGGCACATTGTGAACTTCATGTTGAATTTATATTTTGAAGAACATAAATAAAATTGGAATGGTGACATGTGCATCTCATAAATGGAAGATTACTTTGCCTGCTATAGAGCAGTGTCATCAAACTCGGCAAATTCACTCAGAATTAGTTGATTTTTACTCAACTTGGTGACAAAACAAATTGAATTTGTCTAATGACTTCACAGAAGACATGTCAACAACTTGCCTGGTTTGAGTTGACTCATTCCATCCAGTCACATAATGACTCTGTCAAGTCAATGTTAATGTTATAATATTATTTTCCATCCTAAGAGTCTACCTTATAGACACCTTGATGAAGCACCATTTTTCTGCCCTTGGAAACAAAGATTAGCAAGTTCAGCACTCCTTGTACACTGACAAGGAGTGATGATTGCCTAATGCCCTTCAGTAGAAAGTGATGACTTGGTCAAGCTTCTAGATTTGAGGATAATATCACCATTTGATCCCTTCATGTCCCCACTATCAGAAGAGGGGCTATAGAGCAGCCAAAGATATTTGGAACTAGCCAATGTCTTGTTAGGTTGATGATAATATGCATAGGTAATATCCATTGGAAAGTTGCACTATGGGGTGACTTCAACTCTCTAGTCAAAAGCCACTTTTCTAGAATATGATAGTGCATATGGAAGTTAACCCTTTTTGTTCTTTAGAAAGCTAAGTGTACATTGGTTTTTAATGGGTCACCATCTTGTGACTTGTCAAAATCGGTCCTGTCAAAATTAGCTATCTTAGTCACAATTAACTATCTTAGTTAAGTCCAGTATTAGAAACTCTAGAAAAAATGCAAGATGTCTAGATCTTGCATCAAATGGATCTCATGTATCTTTCATCTGCCCTGAGGGATCTTAATCATAGTGATGTAGCATCTATATTTTATCAGATTAGCAGCATTGTTGTGACAACTAAAGTTAGGTTGAATATATCATAGCTTGTAAATGGTATCTAAGTAATTTGATATAAAGAGGAGACTTTCAATTGTAGATTATGGAATAATAACCTAGGAATTTTAAGGTGGATTAAGGCACAATTCCTCTTTGGGGATCCTTTGAGGTGGAAGGCTGCAATTCTAGGAGATTGTTGGATGAGTAGGAATGCCAACAAGGATTTTTGGATTACCGTTCACTTGATAAGTCTCTATTTATGGAGAGGAAAAACTACCTTTTATAGTGATGCATCCAAATTCAATCACAAAGAAATTCATGTGTTTGAATCCAACTTTGCCAAAAAGGTATCATCTAGATCAACTATTTTTCATTCAGATTTTAATACATTAGATTTTGGGGGTAAAGTTGACATGTTAGCCATACTCAATTATATTGGGTGAGGGAGCTCTAAAGATTTACCCTGTTGTGAGACTATAGTAATATGCATTTCTCAAAAGAAGAAGACATTAGATCGAAAGAGAAATTAAGACCTCCTCCTGCAACTTCTTTTCACCCAGATGGAACTTATCTGTTGAATGCACATCTACGCTAGTAGGTTCATCCAATCTAATCTTGAGATCCTCCAAGTTTCCTTTCAGAATTTCCTCCCTTTTATTTTCTTTAATTGGGCCACTTCGTGCTTAGAAGAAATATCCATTAGTTTATTTTTTGTCTCTGAGTTCTCTATAGTTAAATGGTGATTTTCTTTAACCAAGTTGGAGATCTGCAAGAGAAGGAAAATGACAAGACTCATGAGATATCCTCCCAAAAGGTCGGAAGTCCTTTTAAGACGACCATGTTCATCTAAAAAGGAACTAAATAAATCATCCATGCAATTTTAAGAATATGGTGAGAACTAGAAGTGACTAGATTAAAATAAGGAAACTACACATTCAAAGCTAATAACAGTGAACACATGGTAATTTTTCCTAACGAGAAATTATTACCTCTATTACAAAAGAGTTCCAGGTAGGTGTATTTTTAATCTATCAACCCTTTTGAGGGTGATATATATAT
>APFE031253358.1:0-16491 GCA_000404065.3 Pinus taeda | reverse complement strand
ATATGAAAATTACTTCCATTGGGAACAAAAAATTTAGATCAATTCTTTCAAGAAAATAAAAGGGTAAGTGAAAACCTATTTCCCATTAAGAGTGCCCTAAAATGGGTTAATAAACCAGAGATCATGTTAGAACAGTGAGTGTCCTAGTGCCAACCCACCACATGTTCAGGTTGGTGGTATTAAAAATAACAAGAAAGTAGATCACTTTAAAGTTTAAACATGCACATCCATAGAACATGTGTAATTTCTCTACTTACTTCTGGATAATATAAAATAGAATTGAAGGCTAGATCTGAAGATAAGTAACTTAATTAAAGAAGCTACAATGAAATAATATGTAGCTTTAAAATTGAGGAAACAAACCTTTTTATGAAGTCTTTGTCTTTCATTTGCTAGTTGTTTAGTCAAGGAGATCATGTTTTTAGTTGTAGAGCTAACCAAGTCAGTAGTTGAATGTTTCTTAGTCTCAACCTCATCTAAACGTTTATGTATTGCATCCATGTGGGCCTGGAGATGTGCAAGGTCATCATTCAACTTTGAATTCTTCTTAGCTAAAGCCACTGATCATGCTTCAGCAATATCAACTCTGCTTTTTTCAGCCACAAGTTTTCCTTGAAGGTCTTGCAGTACAATTTCCATCTCGAACAACTTGCCATACAATACCCGCATTCAACCCCCATTTCTAGAGATGATACAGATCCCTATGATCCTTGGTAATCAGATTCTTTCACACAAGCTACGAGTAAATTCAACTTCTCACTTAATCTTTTAGCTTCAGAGTCTGTGTGTGCATAGTTCTCTTTTGCTGCTTGCAAGTTAATTTCCACATCATTTTCTTGTGACTCAAGCAATTGTTCAAGTTCCTTGCCTCTTGTTGTTGCAAGTTATATAGTTTTAGCCTGCATCGACAATTTTTCCTCAAGCTCTTTCAACCTAGTTCCTAGTCGAATTTCCCTCTGTGAAGCAATCTTCAGATCTTGTTCAAGAGTATCTATTTTTTCTTGTGCATCTTTTGAAATATCTCAGAAAACCTCAACTAAATTCTCAACCTCGAAAATTCTATAAGTGAAGTTCATTTCCATCTCTTCATAGATAGATATCTTATCTTGTGCAACAAGCAAGACTTTTTACAGTTCTTGTTTCTTCTGCCTTGAAGCATGTAGTGCACTCTCAAGCTCATTTTCAAGGGGATCGTTTTGACTCAAGTGTTCCTACAGGAAGTTCAAACAAAGCCTTCAAATGTCTTTGTTGCAAATGTCATGAGAGAGCCTACAATTTGTCGATGATTCGAATCCCTATGAATCATCACAATGTGGGATATTCTTTAACACCAGTAACACCATGTGAGGGAGATGGCAGACAGGGCTCGGTGCAATTTAATGCAAGAGGCTCAGTGCAATTCATTGCAACAGGTATGGTGGATGGGGCTCGATTAAGCAGCAAGAAGAAGGGTACAACATGCCAGAGAGGAGTAGAAGGCATGAAAACCAAAAGTGGAAGGGAGGGCACAATATGGCGAAGGATGTGTCAGTAAAGTGCTGCAAAAACAAGTAATAGCGTGGGCAAAAAACAATTTTTACAGATGACAAAATTTTATTGGTCGGAGGAACAAACACATGGCAAATTTTTATTAGTTGGAAGTGCGAAATCTAAACTTTCCCATTGGCTGTGGTGAACAGTGTTTGCCACCCCATGCCAACAAAGAAGACACCTATCGATGTAATTAACATTTCTTACGATACAACTACACTCTCCTTTATAATAACTATTCGATAGAAACAACATAACGGTTCCAAAGGCACAATATATTATAGTTTATTCAACTAACAAATTAAACTTGAAATTTCATTTTTCAAATATATATATGTGTGTGTGTGTGTGTGTGTGCGTGTGTGCGTGTGTGTTACTATTTATTGCGATAATCATAGATTCGCTACGATAATCCTAGATATTTGTTGCAAAATAATTTGATAAAAATAATAATACTATAAATTTCTACAAAATGTTTTTGCTTACTAGAATTTTATATTTAATCATTTCTACATTTGTATTTATTCAACAATGACAAAAAATTATTATGCATTTGTAAACGTTTTTTCCTTTATGATTTACCTAAAATTTAAGGAAGACGATGTTATTAAAAAATTCAGCTATAAGGGTATAGACACAGGAAAATGATCTTATTAAAAAGAGATGTTATTATAAATTTCAACTATTAGCTTTTAGATACATTTTCGTTTTCCTAGTACAAACAACTTTACATTCTCATATATTAGTTTATTGATGTTTTGAAAAATCAATATGCATCTCCATACATTGTTCTATTCAATCTAGTATTAATTATAAGGAAAGGAGATGACATTGAGAATCACATATACTACTTGATTGATAAAGATTGCATAGAATCTACTTCCCTCTTTGTAGAATACCTATTATATAAACACTTGATTGATAAGGGTTGCATAAAATATTGCTTCGCCTTTGTAAAAGCCTTATTATATAGACACTCACAAAAACTTAATTTTAACAACATTGCAATATTTGAAAAATCTTTCCCAAGAACATTATGAACAATTTCTATTCTTTCACAAAATCATCTACCTCTTAGATCAATTTTGTGAAACCACTTGTAATTCTCCAAGTGATATTAAATAAGGATACCATTATGTACTTATATATCCTAAGGGTGTACTTGTTAGATTTTAAGGTTATTTGGAAAGTGTTTAGAGTATTTCTAGGGGTTTCATGGGATTTGGGGTACATAGTGTATGATTAGCCCTCTGATGGTTCATGATGGATTTCTACATGGGAGAACATTTAAGATGGATTTACACATGGGAGATAGCTTACTCAGTGATTGTTAGATATTAGTTGGGTGCTTGCATGATATTCTTCCATAGGTCATTAGAGATCTTTAGATACTTGGTGATATTCTATGTGATGGGCATATGGAGATAGCTAATGTATGACAATGCACTACATAGGAAGAGGAGTCTTTCATCGATGATGTATAAGGATAGGAATAAATAGAACATGAGGACTTCAAGGAGGTGTTATAGCAGTTATAAGGCCAAATCCATGTAGAAGATGGTGACATGAAAGTTAACTATCATGTCCATAACTAGTCACTCTACAAGTTTGTAGGAAATTTGGTGTTGGGAAGATCATTTCCAACTTACAAAGGTATGTGCACTTGCCAACAATGCAAGAATATGTAGCATGGTATACTATAGGATGTATACCAAATGGGTAGAACATTGAGATATGGGTAGCATGACCTTTGACAAATTGGGTTAAAAGGAAAACTTCCAAGTGTAGAGTTCGAAGATTGTCCTACCATGTCATCCTTTTTGCCTAATGATCCTCTCTTTTTCCTATATATTTACCACTCAAATAAAGCCATATCTACCAGGTTTTGATGAAGGTATGCAATAATATGTTTTCTTGTTCATATTTAACTTTATACCCTATTGTTTTGTTAAAGTTACCATTGGCTACTAAATCAGTGTGTTTCCATAGCTAATCCAAGTTTCTGTAGTTGTTTCCATTGTTACCAAGCATCCAAGTTTCTGTAGTTGTCTCCAAAGTTCCTGGTCAGCAGCGAAAGGTGCAGATGGATAGAGGATGGCTCCCTCATGGATACGTTCCTATCCACTTGAAACTGTTTGCTAAAAGAAGTGCAGGAGATCGCGGTCAAACTCCAAGTCAATCGTCGGATTAACGTAGAACAAAACTTGAGATCAGTTGAAACCTTATCGTTTTGCTTTCGGAATAGAAAAACGACGGTTTAGCGATATAAGTTTAGATAGGTTAGAGATATTAGGCTTGAATTATTCATATAGTTATGCCAAGAGAGCTGCTATAAAACTTATGGCCGCACTGTTATTTGGGTGCGCGCCGAATGATATAATTGTGAACAGTTTGTGAATTTCGTGTCAATCGAAGTGGTTTTTGTGTGGAAGCGTTGTGTTGACTGGAAGCTTTGAATGGCTATGTGGAGGGCCCCTACAAACAGTGGCAGGTTTTAATCAATTACAATCTGATTTCCTTTAATTCTTCAATTGCTCTATTTTGTGTGACAATGCAGCATAACGATCTCGCCAGCGAATTGTTATCTACATAAGAACTTTAATTTGCTTTATACCTAGTTTAGACTGTTATATAATTTTCTTTATACTTGGTACAACATGGTCCTTTCCTTTGCTTATTATCCAGCATAATTGAAGTGTGTTCAATTCACAATATAGATGTTGCTTGGGTTACTTTGTTTGAGAAAAAAATGAATAAGTGAGGAGTCCTCTCCTAAACAATTGAGTTCAACAATATTCCTTCATAGCTGATAGAATAAGTTTCTTTTTGCACTTAGAGAATTAGGAGCTGTAGCATAGAGATTCAAGATCAAAAATCCCAAACAATCTAACATAAGTAAAATCACTCTCACATCATCTACAAACTAATTGGATAGAGGATAATTCCTAGGAAACTTAATCAACATCTCTAAGAATTACGACAGTAATATAATTGACAAACACCACCCCCATCTTAAGTTTAGATCTTAACAAATACATAATGACCTAATGAATAACTTCTAAGCACATATTGTGCACCTGTACTTCATCAGTCTACGCACCCTGGTTGACAATTTATGATTGACAACTCAAGGACATTGAATTGACCAAACATTTTGGCGCCATTGCCAAGGAAGTATAATTATAAGTAAAAAAAACATCATTAATTTAAAACATGACATGCGTAGGGATAGAGACTCTAGGGGTAGATTTGTAGAACGAGGAAGAAGTTTAATTCCCATAAATCCACTCACCTCACCACGATTTCAAGATTTCACACCACCTACTCAAACCCGAATTCCATTTAGAGGTCGACAAAGGCTTCCTGAAGTCTCGAGATCAGAAATTCAATCCATAACTTCACCTACTTCTTCTACTGAAGCTGTAATTGAAGAAAATCCTACATCCCCAACCACATGAATAATCTTTCTATCCCCCACTGGTGAACAAATTTTGGGAGAAGAATTAGAAATTCCTAGTGAAGAAGAGGAATTAGAAACTTATTCTGAGCAACCATTGATAGAGGAACCATAAAGATTATAAAAGCACTATATTAGCTCCAATGAATCTATGATGGCTGAAGAAGGGTAAGGAGAAGTACACAATGTCCATAGCGAAGAAGATAGGATTGGAGGAAAAGGAAGAGGTAGAGGTAGAGGAGGGGATAGAGGCAGCGGAAATCAAGATCCTTCAGGATTCCATATTCTTGATGAAGATACAAGCCTCACAATGAAGAATATATCACCCTCAATTCTTCCTAATTTCCACGGGAAAAGAAATGAAGATGCAGAGACATTTCTCTTCGAATTTGAAGTATTATGCAGATCATATGACTATCTGCATGATGCTCAAAAGTTGAAATTGTTCCCCTCCACAGTAAAAGACTTAGCATTAAAATGGTTCATGAGTCTAGGAGTGCATTCTATAACAACATGGGCATAAATGAAAGAGGCTTTCTTAGGCAAGTATAGAGATTATTGTATGCCCAATAACCTTAAAGATGAAGTCTTCAAAATGACAGAAAAAGAAGATGAAAGTTTTGAAGACTTCGTAGAAAGGTTTGTTTATAATGTTAAAAGAGCAAAAATGGATAATTTGGATGAAGAAACCTTAAAAGCTCTTTTACTCAGAGTTGTTAAAGACGAATGGATTGATCTCCTTAACCTAACTGGAAGATATTTCCCAACTACCATTTGCAGATATTTGTGATTTATGTGTACATATCTCAAGGGGTAAAGCACAAGTTGGAAAAAGTCCTAGAGACCCTCTCTTGTTGAGAATAAATAAGTCTGTAGCTGGGACAGTTAGTAGGGAAAAAATAGGAAATTTGCTTAACACCTTCAAAACAGATATTTTAGGGAGCCTAAGTGAACAAATAGACACCCTTAAAATACAAAACAAGCAAAATTCCGAAAATGTTGCATTATCTATCTTTTGTCCCAAATGTCGAAAGAAACATGCTTTGAGAGAGTGTCCCTTAGACTCAAAAGCCATAGAAACCTGTGTCATATGTGCAGATAATCATGATACAAAGGAAATGTCCATCCTTACCAGGTCTTAACGTTGTATTCAATGATGAAGGAATCTCAGAACCAGTAGACCCTCTCTACTTTATAGCCAAAAGACCATGGCAAAACCCCCAACCAAATTAATCACAAGGATTTAGACCACAACAATTTGCCCAGTCTTCACAAAGTAATTGGAATTAAGCTTGGCAGCCTTGGGTTCTGCCACAATCACAACCTTGGAATTAAGGATGGAAAAATCCTTGTGGAGCCTATGCTCAATATCAACAATACTTGCCATCCTACCTTCCACCACAATTATTATGCCTGTCTAATCAAATTCCTCAAGCCAATCAATTGCCACAAGTCCCAGTTCAGAATCAAAGCCCACAATTTTCCCTACCATTTCCACAAAAAGCAAATCAACTAGCCACTCAACCACTTCCAAATCCTAATAATAAGATACCACAAAACCAATATACAACATGGACGGTCAGAATCCTCAAACTTATGTAATAACCCCACTAGACCTAAACAATGCCCAATTAAGGTCTGGAAGAGTATTACCAAAAAACCCTCTTGTTGTTATTCAAAAAACAAATTTTTCTCTTCAAAAACATAAAAATCAATGAGAATAAGGGGAGACTTCTCTCCCTCAAAAATAAAATAAACAAACATAAGAAATTCGAATAGATGCTCCTATCATAGAACAACCTTTAATATCAATTAAGCCACCTTTCCCAGAAAGGTTGAAAATTGATGAAGGAGTAGAGAAACAAGTTATCTTGCCAGATTAAAATATGATGGATGAATTGAGAAATGTTTGTATTAAGGTTCCTTTATTACAAGCCATAAAGGAAATACCAATTTTTGCAAAAACAATTAAGGAATTAAGTACACAACGATCAGGGCGAAGAAGAAAGGATATAAAAAGAATTTAATTAGTCGGAAAAATTGCAGACATTATGATGGGAAAGACAACAATTCAAAAATATTTAGATCTAGGAAGCCTCATTGTAAAAATTCACATCAATGGCACTGAAATACCAAATACACTGGTTGACCTAGGACCAGCCATAAACATAATGAGAAAACAAGTTATGGACACACTTAGGCTTCCTAACCTTCAATACACAGCAATCTTATTGCAATTAGCAAATAGATCTATTATTAAACCAGATGGTGTGTTAGAGGATGTTTGTGTATCTTTAGATTCTTGGGAACATCTTGTTGATTTCATGGTCTTAACACCCAAGAATAATCTAGGAGGACATCCATTAACTCTAGGAAGACCTTGGTTGACTACAGCTAATGTTTTTATCAACTATAGGTCAGGTGATATGTTTATCTTGGATGGAAATTCTATAAAGAAATTTACATTATACCCCCTGCAAGAACAACAATAGATACAAAAAATAAAGAATGGATAGAAGATGGAGAAGATATACAACCTATTTTTGTCACTGAATAAGTAAAAGAGGAAGACAAAATTTTAAATTTACTAGAAAATAATGAATCTTCCTCACATTATGAGCGTAATCGAAATGAATATCTCTCCTCTAAACAAGTATCATTGTTGTCCATGGAAAAATTTGGGAATTCCTTGATAGAAATCTTTCTAGGAAAAACCTTGAATGTCAATGAAAACTTGGAAGACATGCAAAAGAAACAATTGAAAGAAATTTTAAAGAAACATTCTTCTTCTTTTGCATGGGAATACATCGCCATGAGAGGGATTGATCCTAAAACTTGCATACATCATATCTACATTGAACAAAATGCAAGCCCAGCTAGACAACCTTAGTGAAGAATTAACCCAAATCTAAAAGAAATTGTTAAGGAAGAATTGCAAAAATTATTAAATGTAAATTTCATCTATCTAATATCTGACAGTCAGTGGGATTCACCCCTAGTAATCGTCCCTAAAAATAATGGAAAATGGAGAGTATGCATCGATTACAGGGAATTAAACAAAGAAACATTAAAAGACCACTTTCCATTACCTTTCATAGACCAGGTCTTAGATACTTTAGCAGGGAAAAGATACTTTTCCTTCTTGGATGGGTTCAATGGATACAACCAGATTCAGATAGCCCCAGAAGATCAGGATAAAACCATGTTCACTTGTCCATGGGGAACTTATGCTTACCGAGTACTTCCCTTTGGGTTATGTAATGCTCCATCAACATTCCAAAGGGCATTCCTTGGTATTTTCTCTAACATTATCCATGATTGTGTGGAAGTGTACATGGATGATTTCACAGTCTATGGAGATTCTTTCAATGAAGCACCAGAAAATTTGGAAAAAGTCTTAATAAGATGTCAAGAAACAAACCTCTCATTAAGCCATGAAAAATGTTTCATGATATCTAACGAGGGAATTATTTTAGGTCACCATATTTCTGGAGATGGAATTAAGGTAGACTCATCTAAGGTGGAAGTCATTTCTAAGTTATCAGTGCCAAGTTGTCAAAAGGATGTTAGAAGTTTTCTCTGTTTTACTGGATACTATATAAGATTTATAGAAAACTTCACAAAAATTGCATCCCTACTCTTTAAATTACTCACCAAAGACTGTGAATTCAGCTGGGATTCTGAATGTCAAGTTGCCTTTGAAAAATTGAAAAAGAGAATTTTTGAAGCACCCATCTTAAAAGGACCTAACTAGAAATTGCCTTTCCATATCTCAATAGATGCTTCAGATTCAACCTTAGGAGTTGTTTTAGGACAAAAAGATCTCACTCCTTATGCCATTTACTATCCTAGTAAAAATTTAACCCCTGCAGAGTTAAATTATACTGTAACTGAAAAGGAGTTCTTAGCTGTAATTAATTCCATTAATAAATTCAGACACTATATAACTAGCTATGAAAATTTTGTCCACACAGACCATTCTGCCATTAGATACCTAATGAATAAACCCGTTACTAATGGAAGAATAACTAGATGGTTCCTACTTTTACAAGAATTCAACATAACCATTCTAGATAGGCTAGAAAAACACAACACAATTGCCAATTTTCTATCTAGAATACAAAATTAAAACAATGATCAACCCGTAGAAGATAAATTTCTTGATGAATATCTTTTTGCAGTATCTACTAAATCACCTTGGTATGCAGATATTGTCAACTATTTGGCCACAAGAAAAATGCCATTTCATTTATCTCCTAGAGAAAAAAGAATAATAGTCCACAATAGCGCATCCTATTCATGGGTAAATGAGGAATTATACAAGACAGGACCATACCTCATCATCAGAAGATGTGTTCGGGAGGATGAAATACCAGAGATACTAAAAGTTTGTCACGATGAGCCATGTGGAGGACATTTTTTTGACAAGAGAACTACTTACAAAACCTTGCTTTTAGGATATTTTTGGCCTTCCTTTTCAGGGACACCAAGGAATATGTTAAAAGATGTGACAATTGTTAGAGAATGGGCAAACCTACTCTTTCAACTGAGATGTCACTACAACCGCAGGTACTTATCGAACCATTTGAAAAATGGGCACTAAATTTTGTTGGACCTGTTAACACTCCAGGAAGCTCTCCTAGGTTAAAGCTCAGAGATGCTTGGAAACATATAAATCTTCAATATCATTCTCTGAACTATTGAAATGTATTGGGGTTTGGATCAATTCAGATGACTGTTTCAACTCTATTTTCACTCAACACATGCATGAACACCCTTAGCTTGACAAAGCTTTCAACTACTAATGCTCAATAGTTTATAGATTCAATGAATAGATTGAGAATCCTGACTGTACTAGCATATACATAGCATAAACACGTATGAATGGCTAGGTATAGAAAGTAAATGAAGCTTACAAATCTAATTTATCAATGCAGAGATAAGATGACAGTTATCTAGCATTTGACAGAGAAGAAAACATGAATAACCCATTCAAGTGCAAGCTTAGAACAGAGGGAAAGATGGGGATTGAACATATAACACCAAAAGAAGCTTGTATTACTGGAATGAAGATGAGACGCTGGGAAGAATAAAGTATCCACGGTCTCCGAAAGTTGAACCTCTATTACTTCGAACTTTTAGCCATTTATAGGCTTTTTAGAATGCTCTCAAACACTCTAAGGCTTGAGATGTCTTAATCTATCCCCTTTGTCTTTTTAACTACTTGATGCCATAATTCAACATACATGAGCTCAGAGGTCTCTTTTTCTAACAACATAGTAACCAAATTCTAGTAAATTTGTCGCGCTATTAGGTGGCTTGCTCGTGCCACCGATGCTCCATGATCACTTCTGTTGGTTCAACTGCATCATGTTGTGGTCTTTTTCTTTTCCAGCCATTTGTCTCCTAGCCTCAATCGTTGTCACAAGTCGCTTCAACTTTGTTCCAAGGCTTCCCTTTGTATTTTGGAAATACGTTTAAAACATTGAAAATAACATAAAAAATGGCTTCTTTCGAACTTGAAACAATATACATTTTCATTCCCAAACCTCTTCGGGTCCGGGTTTTATCGCATCAGTGTTTTCCCTTTGTATTTCGTTAAATAACGAAATATATAAAAATATATAAAAAAATGTTATTTGGCAGATCTCAAATCCTTTACAATAGTGTTTATATTCCCATCGGGTCTGGTTAATCGCATCGCATATATATATATATATATATATATATATATATATATATATATATTATATATCCCACTCCTCTGTGAAGCTCCAATGTGATATCATGATGGGATTATTCGCAATCGCATATCGTGATAACCCCGGGCCATTTGGTGAGCGCTTTGTTGTGTTGGTCGATTGCGATTTTGCTGATCAGATCTGGACCGTTGATAGGCCAGATCTGACGACTGTTGTGCATTCATCATTCAAGCCTCTGCTGCTCTATTTTTTACTGTTTTCTCTATGTTTTCATTTCCCAATAGTGTTTTTCCACCTTTTGGAGGGTTTTTCTTAGGCTACAGTTTTGAATGTTTAGAATATTTTGAAGACTTATAGGGTTTTCTAGGATCCGTTTGGATCAGCACCTTAGGGCTAACAGGACCATTAGAGCTAAAACATGGGACATTTTCGTTAAAATAGCAGCACTGCACCTTAGGGCTAACACTGGCTCCTTCTGGGGATGAAAACCTCCTTGTGCGTTTTCAAGAAATGTATACTTCTACCTTTCCAGTAACAACCAAAACAAACTTATCTCCTAGTGTTCCATTGGGCATGAATTTTATTTGCATAGGAAACAAAAACTGAAAAAACTATTACAATATTAAGGCCTTAAAGCCTCATATGAAGTAAAGTTTCAAAAACCGCCCATTGACTGGGCCATCAAAAACACCTTCCCCCTCCAAGTTGTGCAGAATGAAAGTATTGTTCATCTGAACTTGAGCAATGACAAACAGTCCCGTCCATAAGGCATCAAGTTTACCATGGTTTCCCTTCTTTTCCTTCAATGCATCCCATTTGAGAACCAAGTCACCAACCTGAAAAACTGTCCATTTTTGCCTTTCTATCAAAGGTTTCTTTGATCTTCTTTTGATGAATTCGTGACTTCTCAACCAGTTGTTCTTTGATCTACTGTAATTAAACTAAGTTACTCATTCTCCTCGCTATGTCATTCTCTTCATCTTGTTCTTCTTGCAAGAATTTGGCCACAGGGAGAATCCACTGGATAGGAAAAACAACATCAGTGCCATAAACCAGCTTAAATGGAGAATTTCGTATTCTGCTATGTTATTTGTGACCTAAAAAGTTAACTTAAAAGATAAATGAATGCGTTCTTGTGTGGGGGACACAAGGAATACACCTGCCCATACAGCTTCCTTAGAGCAATCTCCATCAAAGAACATGTCCCAAACTTGTGGGCCTTCTTCCTCTGTGATCTAGCAAATTGGTTTCTTAAGCTGCATGGAGGCCAACTAGGATTCTTCAATATAAAAAATACAAGCTACAAAATCAGTGTCGACAACATAGATGGGATGATTAGTGGGATTCCTTTCATCACTTGTTATATAAGCCAACTGAGCTTCTCTGTATAATCTCCTACTCTCACCTCCAAAAACTGGACAGTAGCATAAGACAGATCATTTTGCAATGTTCCACCTAATCTCTTGATCCAACCTTTGGAGAGCAACATGCCAAACTTGGGGGGTACATCTGCTACCACAATATCCATCACCATGCTCTTCATGGGCAGTTGAGGCAAGGTGATGGCTAGGTCTTTGATTAATCCCAAACATTTCACTTTTCTAGAGTCAAAAGAAAACAGGTCAAGATAAGACTTGGTAATGTCGAGACCCAACTCATCCATGACAGCCTTGGGCATTAGATTATGGCTGGCTCCAGTGTCCAGAAGGCAGTTTTGAAGGATTTTGTCACGAATAGTCAAAGAGACATAGAATGATGGGGAGTTGTCATCATAATTTTCAATCATTGGGCTGAGAACAATAGTTGGTTTGTCGTCTTGCAGATTTACGTAGTCAGTGGAGGCTTGGATGGCTTTAGGCTCAAGGGCCTCGAGGATAGATCTTTTGAAGGACTCATTCTTCACTAGTTCAATCAGAGGTATAGGTAAGCTTAGCTTCTGAACTTCTGATTCAAAACTGAAAGGAGAAGGAGACTTGTCAAGGCCTCTTACCTCATGAGATGGAGCTTTGAGGATGATGGGATCAATTGCCGGTCGTTTATGCTTTTTAGCTTGCTGTATTGCAGGGACAACAACTCTCGGAACAGGAGTTTCCTTGGAATTATTCATCTTCCACCTCAAATCATATCTGTGTTGATCATCAGTTTTTAGAAGAACTCCACCATCCCACTCTTGGCTGATCTGGTCATTGAAAAATGACTTTTCATAGGCAACTGAGGTAAAAAAGGAGGCACTGCCTTTGTCTTCCAGACAATGGATCTCATCATCTTCTTCAATCTACTCTTCTTCCATGACTACATTCTGGAAATGGGTCTTCACCCTTTGGTCTTCATTGGCATCTTTTCTTCTTTGCAGAATCTGCAACTGCTCATTAGCTCTTCTATATGGATTTGGATTTCTAGGAGAAAAGGTATTAGGAACTCTTCCTTTCCCAGAGTGCTGCTCAACCTTTAATTTGGAGATTTTTGAGGCTAATGACTCTATCATCTTGGTCATTTTATCTATCTTGGGATCTGAAGATGATGAAGATTCGCCCCTCTGTCTCCTTCTATCAACATTCCCCTTGAGCTTCTCTGCAGCCATGATGTTTGATTCTACTTCCAAGGCTGCATCTTTCATTTCAGCCAAGGTAACACATCGTCTCTCCCTCAACAATAGATAGAAGTTAGAGTCAAAGGCACTGGCATAGGTGAGTTTAACAGAGGTAGTGGTGGGTTTTACTTCAGCTGGTATCTTGCTGTACATGCGGTTAAATCTCTTATTAAAATCAGACAACAACTCACCAGTTTCTCTCTTTAAGTTCCCAAATTCGGTGTGGTAGTAGAGTAAATCCTTCTTATCCCCCCAATGCTTTAGGAATGCATCATCTAAAGCCTCAATATCTGCTATAGACCTCGGGGTCAATTCTCTGAACCATTTTCTAGCCTCTCCATCTAGACTTTGGACAAAGACTCCCATCCATACATCATTTTCACTAATGTCCTCATTATCAGTGTTATCACTCAGGTTGTCCCTAGGCTCCTTATAGGGATACGGCTGAGGTAACCAAAAACCAATCTTTGGATTGCAGGTTCTAGCCCACCTGCAATCAGAGAGGGCTCTCTCTATAATGATTCAACTTTGTTGATAATTTTAGGCTAGCTTTTGGTTCAGAGGTGTTTTTTTTGTGATTGAATGGAAGGTAGGAATCTCAAACAAAGAGGCAAGGTAAGGTGTGATAAGTTTCGAACCATTGGGCGTGGAGTCGTGGATTAAGGCTTGCTATAGCGTTTTCTTGGTCACAAGGGGATTATGGAGCGGGATAGCCACACAGGATACAATTATCGATATGCTGAAAGGATGGAATGAAAATTAGGGATGAAAGGCAAAGGAGAATCATTTCATCATGCTGAAAAAGAGGAGAAATGGATGAATGGGGATCTAGGAGCAGTTAAGAATTCCTAAACATTCATTCATATGTGAAAGAAACAACATAAACAAGATCATTTAAGGATTACATCTCATACTATTCTGAAGAAAACACAGAAAAAATGCCAGAAAATTGAACAAGGTGTAGTGAAACAAATCTAAGCTATTCTTTTTTTTTTTTCTGCAATTTAGAAGGCGAAACGGTGGTAAAAACATGAAAATTAACAGAGGAGAGAAACACTTATTGAATCATGTAGAAGCACAGGAATTTCGTAATCATTCTTTGGCCAAATGAACACATCAAGTAGTTTCCAAATCCACGCTTTCAGCAATCTTTGATTATAGAAAATATGACAGTCACAGTGCGGGTCTCTGCTTGAAGAAATTGTTGGGAAGCATATTGAGCAATGTCTTAGACTCACTGACTAACCAACCTACCAACCAACCAACCCCTCACAACATTGTTCAGGGTAGTATATATAAGCAAAATATCGAAAAGACATTCATTACAATTGACCTAAACAGGTCTGCTAGAAAAACTCTTCAAAGATCTAAGTGTTGCTGGAATTAAATGCAGGTAAATCTTTTTGGCTGCGCTAGGGGCAGCTGAATCAGAAAAGATCACAATGTGGCCCTTGGAGGCTTGATGCGGTGTTGCTGGAATGATTGTGCTTCGGGAACTGTAGTTCTGCTATGGTGTGAGTTAAATGTGAAATGATTATGATTTGAGGGCTTTGAGTGGCTTCGCCCTCTTTCTTTGACTCTGCTGGAAGGTATTAAATGTTCTCTTGCTTCGGGCTGCTCCTCAAGATTTTAACTGATACTCTTTGCCGCTACATTGATGGCTCCCGCCGCCTACTGATACTCTTTGACACGCTTGATACCTGATGATTTGATCTGATACACTTTAAACTCTGTCATTTATCCTCTGTTGTCTTTAAACCGGATCAATTTGGCACGATCGGGTGATTTTCGGGCTTTTTCGGCGCGCAATCGGGCCAAGGAATCAAAATATTTCCCAAAGATTCCCCGAAACGGCCTATTTCCCGTAGCGATGTGCGATTAGCATCGAAAACTGCCTCTGTTTCTTGTTCTGGAGCTCCGAAGTACGATTTCTCTTCCTGCGCGAATTTTCAGCTTTCTGGCTGCTGACGTCAGCATGACGTCAGCTGTATGGCGGATGACGTCAGCCTGCGGTGGGTCCCTGGTACATAAGTGACATGGCGAGGTGCTGATACTGAAGGCGATGCGATGAACTTCTCCGATGCGATCGCAATATCACATCGGCGGGGAACGGAAAGGTGTTTTAGTTGGACATTTGGCGCTTGCGACCGCCGACCGTCGATATCGCGATATCGCGTCGGGTGGCGACGGATGGGTCATAACTTGCATGGAGAGGAAACTGCGATCTTGCGATGCGATCTGGCTTTCTATGGTCTGCGGAGTGTTAAGGAAGTCGGCAAGGGGTTTGTTGTGGTCGAAAAGGAGTAAGTAAGTGGGTGCGAAAGGCGTTTGAGGCTTCGGAAGGGGTCTGATCACCTCAGAGGGAATTTATACTCTCGAAGGAGTCCATTGTATTTGGAAGATGGTTTGAAAGGGAGGCACGAGGGTTCTCGCTAAGTTTCAGGTAAACTGAGCAATTCCCGGGAGTACTTTATGGTTATTTTTCAACCAGGGGGAGGGATATTTACATAGGGGATGATTTACATAATATTAGTAGGGGACAGGGAAAATATAAGGAGTTAAATAATAATGTTAGTGGTTAATATGGAGATGGTAAGAAAGCGCTAAGTTCAGGAGACCTTAGGCTGTTACGAGGGGAATAGAACCATTATACAGAGAGAGTATGGAACAACTTTGAGTAAAGCAGATCTTTACCCAAGCAAATTGTATGAACATGATGGAAATTAAGAGGTATCAAGCAGATCTTGACCTCTTTTGGGGAAGTTAGTTAATGATTGGGGGAAAGTGGAGAAGGGGAGTTAGTTATACCTATTTTGAGCTTCTCGCATAGAAATGCTTGCTGATTGTGTCCTGAGTGAGATGATACCTGGAAATCTGGAACTGATCAGCAATTAGGATTCAACAACCTCAGAACTACCTACCCAGCCTATTTACCTAGCATTTTCTCTTCTTTCGACTTGGGTGCACTTAGACTTGCAAACCCATCATTCCATTTTTCTTTTGATGCTTTCCTATCTACGTACTACCATTATTTCTTCCAAGGGCCCAGATTAAGCTGTTGGGCTCTTTTGATTCTCTACCTATCTAAGAATCTGCCAAGATTATACTGTTTGGACAAATTTACATTCTCTATATTCTAAAACAGGAAATTTAAACCTAGGGAGACCAAGATTAAGCTGTTTGGACCTCCCTTTAACTGAAAATTGGCGATA
>APFE031253357.1:0-71671 GCA_000404065.3 Pinus taeda | reverse complement strand
CAAGCTCAATCCCCTTACCGGCTCCTTGACAACAATCCAAGGTTTACCGATAAGTGACCCCTGGCTCCTCGAAAATAATCTGAGGTTTACCATTTGTAATACGTGCGTGTCTGGCGTCGTTCCCAATGAGGGAGGATTGATCCCCTCACTGGTTCGGACACGAGCTCGTGCTTCTCCTTTAAGAGGAGCTTTCCCAGAGTATAAATGTAATCGCTGGATTTATCCTATCACAAGATAAGCTACTTGTTTGGTTTTATAGTCTTGGAGAGTTAATTACTCACCTACTCCAAGACACTATCCTGATCTATGTTGGTGCTTCAGAGCCCTAGAAACATAAAAATTTCTAAGTTAATTTTACTTTAAGCGTTGATTTTAATGGCTGTTCTTTAAGACAAAGGTGATGGAGATGAAACTTGATGGTGTATAGAATCGACTCCAATTCTCTAAAAATATGCACCTAAGATGATTTACACTATTTTTCTTTTCAATGAATTTTCTAATTAAGAGAGTTGAGAGAATGCAATCTTTTGATAAAAACAACTTTCTTAATAGACAATCAAAGAAACAATCTCTTTATCTTTTCAAAGCGTACAAAACATGACCACTCATTACTTCACGAAAAAATTCCTTTCTCTTTCAAAACTTCAAATGCTACTCTAAAACAAACTTTGCAAAGGAGACCTTTTATATTTTCCTATTTAATAAAGCATGTAAAATTAATCTAATCAAAAGCAATTTCAAGATCTATGAAAATCTATGAAAACTCACTCAAAAAGTAAATCAAAGGGAATTTATCTAAATCTACCTAAAAAGTAAATCTAAGAAGCAAAATCCTACTAAGATGATTCCGGGATGTTTTACTTGGCAACAATCAGTCCAAGGACTAGTTTGTGCAGAATCACAAACTAATCAAAACAAAAAATCAAACTCTTTTTGTTCTTTTTGAAAATAAAGTTCACAACTTTAAATGAACAAGCTATATTGAAATTTCACAAAGAGGCAACACAAAAGTAGGTTTCTCACGCGGGTAGACTTTACGACTGGTCCGACTCCTAAGAAGACTGACAAAACCAGAGATATATAAGGTTCCATAACTTCTAAATCCAAAGTCACTACAGGACCAATACAAAAATCAAAACCCTAATGCTAAACTTTCAATGAATTTCACTAAAACTTTCGACACTAATGGGACAAGTTTAGGTAAAGATTTTTGACAGACAACCAGTGGATCTGGGTAGTAAAGACTAAGAAAAACAAAATCTAAAGGGAAAAAATGGATAAAATTGAAATTTTCTCAATTTTAACAGGGTACGCAGGCAACCTCTTTAACCAAGTGCGTCCATGCTCTGTGTACAAAGATACAGTGCGTACAGGTACGCACTGTGTCTAACTCAGAGGGTGCGTATTGCTGCAAAATGAAGAAAAACTAAATTCTAACTCGACTCTAAGCTAACCCACCCAAAAACACAGTCAAGCAATCAAAAAACAAAAGAAAAAAGACTCTTTTCAGATCAAAGTAATACTCAAAGGAAATATCAATCACATCAATGGATTCCCCAGTGGAGTCGCCAATGTGTCATGTGGAAAGAGTTATTTTTGCTGACAAAACTAACCTCCCTAGGAGTCTAAGACTCTCTAGTGACAAAAAAGACAATTAAGAGCAATCCATCTCTAAACATACATTATTCTATGAGAAACCAAGTGTTTTTCAATCCTACCTCAAGTCCAACGCTTCTTGCAGCAGCCTAGCCTCGTCGATCCAGATGAGCTCCTCCTTCACTTTGAAACCTGCATACACTAACAACCAAATGATTACATAACACCTGAATATTCCATAAAACAAAGCATATTCAACATATAGACCAAGGAGTATATGAAACAATTCATTAACAACAAATCATTGAGAAGAATGGACTTATTTGTATTAAGGAAACAAAAAAGAAACCATTACAACCTGAGCCTTGGTGTGTTGCAAGTTCCTCCCAGGGTCCAGCAAGAGTTTTCCTCTACTTTGACAAGCTCACCCACTTCCAAATGAAACAAGAAAGGATGGTAATCTCTCCTCACAAGCTTACAATGGAAGTCCTAATTCTAGCAGCATCTACCCTTTGGAATGTTCAGCTTCAACCTCCCCTCCTTGGCCCAATGCCTGTATTTATAGTGTTCTAGAGGAAGTTATTCAGTTCCAACATCAATGGGATACTCCCTCTTTTGGATGGGTAGCTCCTCTCTTGATGGGATAAGTTCCTCTATCATAGGGATGCATGAACCATCTGGAGGCGCTCAATACACGTCAAACACTCTTCTAGAAAGCTCTAGAAGTGACCACAAGTAACTTTTTAAAGATGAAACTCGCGCCTTTTGACCTTTACAGGGGTACGCACCATCCTTTGGCTTACAGAGCGTACAAGTACGCAGGTACAGTGTGTTTGGGGTGCGTACACGCAGGCAAGGTAGAGAGAACCTGCGTACCCAGAGATAAACATGTTTTTAATGACTTTCTCTCTTTTTTAAAGTTTGACATGGAGAGCAGAGGTATAAGGCTTGACAAGGAGGATAATATGACTATTTGATGGAGCCATATTAACTACAGATAGTCATGGTGACAAATTTCAGTGTAACACTCATTAAAAATCGAAGGGGACTAGAGTCATCTTTAGCTTTTTCTTGACTCTTAAAATTTGAAAAAGAAAAGTTGTGTCAAAGCATCATTAAAACTTATTAAATTCGGAATAACATCCCTATTCCTTCGTTGATCTTCGGTTGAGATAATGGAGTCCACCAATCAAGGAATCCCTCTTGAGGGGAATCCTAGCCCATTTTCTTCTTGGGAAAATATTGGTGCTCCTTATATGGCCACATTTTCCCTTCTAGGAATCACAACTGGTTTGCCGGTATGGCTATTCTCAACCTCTATTTTTCAAAATACTGTAATTCCTCAACAATCGATTCAACAACCAGTTGATATTGAAGTTGACCCTTCACCTTCTTCTTCATTTGTTTCTCCCTCCCCTTATTCCTCTTCGCTTGGTGAAAATAGTGATGTTAGTAAGCAAGTCACTGAGAAGAAGAAGAAAGGGAAGGAGAAGAAGAAGAAGAAGCCGATTAAGCAAGGGAGCAACCATGCAGCATCTAGTGAAAATCTGCACACTGAACTTTCCAAACCTAAACATCCATGCATAATTTGCAAAGGAGACCGTTTTCATCGAGAATGTTTGTGCACCCCTCGGATCTTAAGAGAATGGTCTCCCTGTTTGCACCGTTAGATGTCATCAACCTCTGGTGATCATGTTGACAACACACCATCAACTAGTAATAGTGAAGTCAATGGATAGAAAGGAAAGGTCAAAGTTCCATGTAGGTTATGTGAAGGTAATCATTCCCTTCACCATTGTCCTTTTTTGGATGAAGCCAAAAGAGTCTTGGATAACCATCCTGCTTCACCGCAGCAACTTCCATCTAGATACAGGAAACTCTCCCCAAGTCCTTTACTAGTTGAAAATATGAATGACATAACTCAATCATCGATCGAAACACCTATCATTGAAAGTGAATATTCTGAGTCCATACCGGACCAAATTCAATAGGTCGAGATGGCAGTTGACCCAGTTTTACCTTCAGAAGGTCCACCTTCAGATGATACCATTCCCAAAGAGAGTGAGAACGATACTGTTCAAATTCATTTTGTTACTTTAGAGTCCAATGAACTTAGGGGAAATCCGCCTGTTCCTTCACAACAAGAGGAAAATGCCCCAATTGCTATTGCTCAAGGGGTTAATTCAACCATTTATTCGGTACCCTCTCCAAGTAGTCTAGTTGCCTCCTTTGATTGGAATCGACTAGCAAGATCCCACCTTCCTTCTAATGTACCATTCTAAATCATAGTACAAGTTTACAAAATGATCGTGTCTAGAACTATCATAGATGAAGGGGCATTAGTGAGTATCCTTTCCTCAACTGCTTCGAAAGCGCTTGGTTCGCCATTGCTTATGCCTCTTACATAGAATTTGTCAGACTTTAACAAAGGAACCAGTCAACCATAAGGGATCCTTCCTAAGTTACCGATAACTTTGGGAAGGAAAACCATTCACTTAATGTGATGATACTCCAAGGGTCGTTAGATTACAATTTACTCCTTGGGCATGACTATGTTTATAACATGGAGGCTATTGTTTCAAAACGCTTTCGAGTGATGTGTTTTTCGCATGAAGGCAAAATTGTCACTATTGATCAGCTTTCATTTCCGGCTCAAGCATAACTCCAAGTTGGTCATCATCCCTAAAAGGTATTTTTGCATCAAAAGTATCTCTTCAACCTTAATTCCATCCACCTAATTACCGCAAGTAGTCTAGTGAATGTAACGAAGCTTAGGGGGCACGCACCCTGGTCTAGTTTGGCAGACGAACCTAGCTGAAAAGATAAGTTTCCCTATAGGTTATGTGATTGGAAGTGTTATCTCACACCATCCACCTTTGTCTATTTGATGGACAAAGCCAAGAAAGTGTTTTTTCAGCTCCGCTGACAAAAACAATCTTTCTTAACTGCAATGATTTCCATATTGTTACCTAGAGACTCTCCTTTTCTCGATGCCTGGGGTCATGCAAGCCTTTTATGCAAGCTAAAAATGACTAATTTCATTTTTTAGCTTTTTATCTTTTTAGCTTTTTAGTTTTTCAACTTCTTAGGTTAGATGATTGGTTTGATCCACCATTCACCTTTGTCAGCAACTCCTCTCCGTACTTATCCCACTTGGAGAGTACCTGTAGAAACACAGTAACAAAGAACTATCAAAGCACCTCGATATATTATATCATAATCATTAAAGAATCATAAATATAATGGACATACAATGGCATTCATAAATAACAACATTCACAAATACACAATTGTATGGAGGAAAACTCAAAGAACTTTATTAAAATAGAAGGGAGAATTACAACCCAGCTGTCTGATCCAGCATCATCCTCCCAGCATCAAAGCCCTCTTCACCTCATGAAAAGCAAGATCACCCAACAATAGAATGCTCTTTCTCAAAGACACACTATCAGCACTTCCTTGCAAATTATAAAATTCCAGCCTCTCGATCTCTTAGATGAGGGATCAATTTATAGATGTGTGCAAGGGTGTGAGTCATCTCTAGGTTTTTTATTAGTGTCATTCCACTTGTTGTTTTCGGTTCCACTTGGAGATTTCTTGGACCTCTTACTCATCACTGAGTGAATTAAGAGAGGCAAGTATCATAGGAGAAGTTTCTATAAGATTCCATGATCGTCCACTTAGCAAACTATCTCGAATATTTGTCCATTCTCACTCATTGCACCCCACAGAAGGCGTTTTTAGTATGCATCGCACCTAGCTAGTGTAGAAGTTAGTATGCATTGCACCCTGACAGTGGAGCAGTTAGTATGGTCCTGTTTTGGCTAGTTTTGGATGGTTTTTCAAGTGGAACTTCAGGGGAATGATGTAATCAGTTGACCATGATTCTTTAGGGTATGAAACAACACTTTTAGGGGTTAGAAGAGCCCTAGTTTATCAACACATAAGATTGGGGTTGCAGTGCCCAAATATGTCTATAACACACATACACTAGGTTGGTTCATTCACCTAAAGGAATAAGACATGAATTTCTTGGTACTTCTTCCCATATACAAATCTCAGAAATATGCATAAAACAATGGAGGTCGAGTAGCCTAAGGACTTAAAATTTAATAATCTTTTGTAGAGCAATGATAGATGATAATGAGAAGGAGTAACTCATCATATCGATCTTACAACATCAATAATTCTATGCATTAACACATAGAGGTTGTGTGGTATGATTCATGAAGAGAAATATTTAAAGACGTGATTTGAATAATCCATATAGGCACTAACATTAACAATGTCGATACAAATGAATATGTGAGGAAACAGGCACATGCATAACATTTTGATACCAGTGAATCTATGAGGAAGTCTTGAAATATTTCTAATAGTTATAATTACATGAAAGTAGAGAAGAAGCATGAACATAATGGGTTTTAACAGAGAGATAACATACTGTAATACTTGAAAGGGGAATCACCACCATTTCTTCATATTATGAAAAATATGTATCCTGAAGTTATACAGTCTGTGTAGAGTTTTCTTTAGAATTTTTGGACCCTTGTTAGGTCTTCCTTCCCTCTATTTATCTAGAGAGGGGAGCATGGACATTCATTAAAAAATCTCTTCGGCTGAGTCCTGGCTATCAGGTTGACTAGTTGTCTCAGTTGGGGATGGCTTTGTAGCCCAAAACATTACAAAATTAATGGCCTCTTTGAAAGCAAGAACCTTAGAGGACAAAAAAATAAATAAACAGTCAGACATAAATGTAAATGAAGATCTTCATGCCCATCCCTGTGATCTCCTTTGCTTCAGGTTACAGTTTGCTTCATGGTATGGCTTTCTGTCTTATGCAAACAATCTCCATATTTTCTTCATTTATTGCTTGAATTGTTTCCATTGTTATGGGGCACCATGTTTGAGAGTTAAATCCTCCCGAGCTACCCAGTCTCTTTCCATTCCCATTAGTACCAACCCCAATTCTGTGTTACAATGGACATTCTCTGACTCAGCCCATGCTGATTTTGAATGCACCACCTTTTCCCCTTAAAGACATAGTTGCTAACCCATCTGCCTTTAAACATTGTACTATGCTCTCAAGGCCTTATTGTGGTAGGACTTTTCCTCATAAATCGGTGCGACAAAATGGTGGGTTTCGGTTTTCCTTAGCCCCCTTTAGTTTAGCCCCTTATATTGTTGTTTTCTTCATACCGGGGGTTGCGACTAAGGGCTTAGACTTCGGGTGTTGAGACCTTTATAACTATGTCTAAGGGCCTTTTTCCTTTGTAACACAAAATCCCACATTTTGGTGCTTTCCGAGGATTTCCACTAATATTTCCCTTTGAACCCTGTGATCGCCAATTTGTAGGGTCGGGCCCACCAGATGCATCACAATCACACTGCTGAGGGGAAATGCCCTTTACCTTTTTTCCATATCGCAGTCCAACCTGTTGGGACATGAATTCCTCATGAGATAGAACAAATAAAAAATATCACATCCGGGAGGATCCTCTGCACATCACAATTGCAGGAAGGGAAGGAAAATCTGCAAAGGAATAAACTTTACTTCATGCGATCTTCAATCGTCGATCTGTCGGGGTGATGACATCACTGCCACGTGTCACCCTGAGTGGTGACATGTGTCACCTAGAAAATCCCCTATAGGACCCTTGAAAACACTGAAAATGAGTGACACATGTCCTTTGTACGACCACGTCGCCTTCCGTACCACCATGTGGAAGAGAGAGAAGGGGTCTGCCTGATCTTCGTTTTTCCATGAAATTCATTTGTAAACTGATTTCAGCCTCCCCTGACACTTTTACACTAGATCACAAAATCAGCAGTTCACAGGGTTTTTATAGGGATAACACCTTTGCTTCGTCGATTCCCGGATTATCGATATCATAAGACTATGGAATGCGGGACTGCAACATGGCCGATATATGGGACTACGGAAATGCGACATGGCCAATATGTAGGATGTGGGACTATGATATCAGCATTCAGCACCATGAAATGCTGATAAACCATGATCCTGTGCCTGGGACCCCGCCGATATCCGATCTACGATGAGATTAGCTCTTGGACCTCCTACTTGCGATTTCTTCAACTATTTTCTCCTTGTCTTCTAGCTATCCATGGGTAACTTCAACATGCCATATCTTATGATATAGAAGTCCATTTTCAGACTTCCATATACCGTTGGAAAGCCCTTTCGAAGCACTATGCAATGGAGAGGGTATTATAAGGATTTTATATCTTATGTGGCCTAGGAAGGTGGCTTCAAACTTCACTTCTCTTGGGAAAACTTAACAAACTGAAACCCGCAATGCAATGAGAAACAATATTGGCTTGAATTTGGGACAGTGCCTTGTCATAAAGGTGATGAAAACCTATAGACCAGTATCTTTCCTTCCATTGGACATTTAGTCATTCTTAAACAAAATACAATTCTGTGAAAATGGACTTTTTCAATCATAAACTGAAATTTCTTAAAATAATTACTACACACACACACACACACACACTGGTATTTACAATGAGTGAGAGATAGATATCTCTAATTTTCAAAATAAAATTTCAGGAACTGACCATTCATCGGCAGTTCCAGCAATTCACCATCCAATTTTTCAAGAAGAGAAGTGTTATTTCCCCTCTCTTCTACAATCTTGAAGGGGCATAACCATAGCAGATCAAATTTTCCATGTTTTCCTTTGTCTTCCCATCGGGCATCCCACCTGAGAACTAAAGCTCCTGGATGAAGAGGTTTGTTCTTGGCCTTCTTGTCAAACAAAGTTTTCATCCTTTGATGGTAGTTTGACAATTTGGTCCCCACTTGTTCTCTATTTTCGAGAAGCTCAACCAGCTGATTTATCATTCTCGTCAAGGTGCTTGGCTCTTCCTGAACTTCTTGTAGAAATTTTGCTACTGGCATTTCTAATTGAATCGGGAATATAGTAGCCTTGCCATACACTAGCTCAAAAGGTGATTTCCCGGTGGATCATTTAGTCATTACTCAATTAGCCCACAAAGAAAACTTCATTTGGGAGTCCCAATTCCTTTTATTTGCAGTGATGGTCTTCTTCAGCACCCTCACCACAGTTTTGTTTGAGGACTCAGCCAAGCCATTACCTTGAGGGTAGTATTTAGTGGAGTGCCCAATGATGATATTAAATTTATGGTAGAAGATGGTGAACTTGGCAGATTTGAAGACCTGAGAATTATTAGTGATAATTTTTAAATGATAACTAAAATGGGATAGTATGTTCTCCTACATGAATTTTATCACCATTGAGTCTATAACATTTCTAGCTAGGATTGCCTTTACCCACTTGGTGAAAGAGTCAGTGGCTGTTAATATCCACTTGTGTTGGCCACTGGATGGGGGGCTTATTTATCCTATGAAGTCTCGTCTCCACTGTCTAAAATGTTCCTCCACATGCATTGGAATCAGGGGGAGAGGAGAAAACTTTTGTCTCTCAATGAACAATTGGCATTTCTGGCAAGGCCTAACCTAGGAATAAACATCTCCAAACATTATAGGCCAGTAGAATCCTACCTTGAGGATTTTATGTGATGTGGTCTTCCAGTTGTAGTTCCCTCTACAAACTCCTCCATGGAACTCCCCAATCACTTTGTGGATCTCCCCTTCCACCAAACATAAGAATAATACCCCCATCGAGTCCTTCTAGTAGAGAAGGCCATTAGATATGATATATTTATGCGCTTGAAATCTCATACTTCAATAATTGGATCTATCAAGCCCCAACGAACACCTTAGGAATAAGAGGTAATGAACAATGTTCTTATACCACAGAAATCCCTCATATTTGGCATAGATCTTCTACTCATATGTTTTCATTCTGCTATGGTGATCCTTTGGTCTACCTTCCTCTGTGATTAGGTTTATCCCTAGAGCTTGGCGGTTAGATTCAAATAAAATCTTGGCCAACCCATAGCCTTTAATGAGCTTGGTAGACTTTATTTCTAGTTCATATTCTTGTATTTTAGCTATCCACCTACCCCTCTTTCCTTCATTGTCTCCTTGCACCAAGATGTCCTTGAATGTTATCGTTGGGATGAACGCTATGATTTCCAATTGCAGCACATACATATGAAATGTGTTCATAGCCTTGACTAATGAATAGGCTTGTTTCTCCAATAAATTATATTTCATCTCAACACCCCTTAGGACTTGGCTGAAAAAGGAGATGGGCTTCTCATGACCTTCTTTATTTTTCTATAGCAGCATAGTAGCGATAGTATAAGGAGATCCAAAAGAAAATATGTCGAAAGGAATTGAATAGTCAGGGCTAACTAGCATTGGGGCCTTAGCCAAAGCTTATTTGATTCTAATGAAAGAATCATGGGGATCATGGCTCCACTTAAATTGATTCTCCTTCTTCAGCATGTCTATAATACCCTTCACTATCTCAGCATAGTTGGGTATGAATCACCTTAAGAAATTTATTCTCCCCAAAAATTCTTGGGCTTCTTTCATATTCCTGGGCAGAGGAATATGGCTGATGGCTTCGACTCGTTTAGGATCGATCTTCACACCCTCCTATGCTACTATATGTCCCAGTTGATTCCCCTCACTTAGGGAAAACTGAGATTTCTTAGGATTCAAAGAGAGACCATACCTCCTACATTTCTCAAAGGTGAGATGTAAGTGGAGGATGTGCTCTTAATTAGTTTTGGAAAATATTGTGATGTCATCCAAATAGACCAACATGAATTTGCCTTGCTTGCCTACAAAATCTATGTCCATAGCTCTCCGAAATCTAGCCCCTGCATTTATCAACCCCAAAGGAATGTAGGCATGCATGAATGTTCATCATGGGTTGGTGAAATCAATCTTTTTTGTTCCTTAGGGTGAACCGCCACTTGGTTGTATCTAGAGAACCCCTCCATCATGGACATTCTGGCTGCACTAACCACTTTCTGGAATATATTATCCATATTGGGCAATGAGTAGTTTTCTTTCAAAGATGCCCTGTTTAGATTTTGAAATTCTACACATAGCCTTATCTCTATGTTCTTTTTACAGAACTGGAGCAAATTAGCTAGCCACTCAGAGTATCTTAAAGGTATTATTATCTTTGCCTGTATCAGCTTCCTTACCTCCTTTTCAATGGAGGGGAGTAAGAGCAAATTTATCTGTTTGAGTTTTTGCTTGCATGGCTTTACTCTGCTCTTCAAAGGAATCTTGTGTCATATGATGTTAGTATCAAATGCTTTAAAATCATCATAAGACCAAGAAAATACATCCTTGTAAGTTTTGAATAGATTTAAATACCTTTTTTTGTAATGCACGAGGATTCCTTTTAATATCCTAATCATCTAGGTTTCCTCCTCTGAACCTATGTTGCAATCTTCTACTTGATTGCCCATCTTAGGAGCCATTCATTTCGAGGCTATGTCATCTTTATTAAAAAGCCTTTCTAGTGGTACTAGTCCATGGATAGTATTCCCTTTCAGTTGCAAAATTTTGCACCCATCCATTATGTCTTTCCATGAAGTGGCTTCTTGATCTTCTTCTTCTTCTTCTTGATCGATGGTGGAGTGGGCAAGCTCCCCGATGAATTCTATAAATATTTTCACCTTCTCATCATCCTTGAATACCTACCAGTGTTTGATATTATCAGGTATTGAAGCTTTGTGCTTGACTTCTATCTCATATCTGAGGAGCAGATTTTGAGGAGGCCTGAAAGCGCTTGCAACTACAGCAAGGGAGTCTGTCATTTTGTTTCCTTCCCTGGGCAGAAATTAGATATTGAAAGCCAAGAAGAAATTATCAATTAGGTCCCATACTCCATTCTGGTACATCCTCAGTCTGGTGTGTTTGGCCTGGCATTGGTGTCGTATATGCCTTACAACTAGCTCAAAGTCTCCATAGATAGATAGGCATTCAATGTTCATATTTCTTGTCGTTTGTAACCCAAGGAGCAATGATTTTTACTCCACCCCATTGTTGGTAACCTCAAATTCGAGCTTGAATGAGATGGGTATCATGTTTCCTTCTGAAGATACCAACAATATTCCATCTCCATTTCCCTCTTTTGAGTTTCCTCTGTCGAAGTAAAATTTACATACTTCATTTTCATTTAAGTGATAGTATTTCAACTGCCTTATCAGGTGTACTGATTCTTCTTCTAAGAGGTTCTCATATTCTTCTAAGAATAGGTAGGAGAGGTCACTTTCTTTTCCATGAGCTCAGGAATTTTCTAAGCCTTTAGCTGGGGTCACAGTTTTCACAAACCTAGACTCTTTGTACATTCTCCTTTGTTCACCTCTAAACATGGGGATAGTGGCATAAGTTAGATCTAAATTAATAGAGCCCCCCCACCTTGGAACCCCAAGATCTTGATAAGAGCATGCCAAAATGAGGAGGAATATCAGTCGCCAATATGTCCATTACCACACTCTTCACAGGGATATGAGCCAAGTTTACCACCAGATCATTTATCATCCCTAAGCACTTGACCCTGTTGGAATCTAAAGAGTACAGTTCCTTGTATGGTCTGGTACAGTTCCATCACTGATAATGGCATGAGGTTTTGTGAGACTCTGGAATCCAACATGCAATTGTGCAATAATAGGTCATGGATCACCAAAGTCACACAAAAAGGTATATTAGAAAGCTAAATTTCTTCTACGTGTGGCCCAAAGACGACCATTGGCCTCTCCTCTTGAAGGTTTATTGAATCATGCGTGGGTGAAGACACAGATGGATGCATGAATTTAGATACCTTAGTTTTATAAGTAGGCTTCTTGAGAAGCTCAATTAGAGGGATAAGAATCATTACCTTTTCAAGCTCCTTCTAGAAACTGAATGCAGGTTGGACTTTTTCTATACCTCCTGGTTCTGTTCCTTCATGCTTACCACTGGTAGTTTTGAGCAGATCCAATGCCTTCTTTTCTGTGTGTGTCTCTGAACTATTTCTTTCCTTATTAGAGGATACTTTTATCTTAGAAGGTTCAGGATTCAACTTACATTTCCCTTTATTTAGTACTAGGGGAACAACTTGAGGAGAAATTTTCTCTTGTTGTTCTAGTTCTCTTGACATCTTCTCTGAAGATCCTAGATCATACTTACATTGTGGTTGTTCTTTCATGAAATCTCAAACTTTTTGGAATAATAATCTATATATTCCTCATCTGTTTTTGTCTCTCTCTCATTACTGGCCTCCTGGTGAGCCACACTTTCCTGTTCTTCTTCAAAAAAAGAAGAATACAAATTTCCCTGTGTCTCTTGTGTATCTAACGATTGTTCATCGAGACTGTATTCTAAGTACAGAGAATGAGGGATCTAATCCAGTTGTTCCTTTCTTTCCCTTGGAAGTATTTGTAGTGGAGGCCTTTTATACTGAGGGTTATAGCCCTAGTTGTTGGCTTGGGAGTTTTGTTTGGAGAGACTCGTGTTCTCAATTTCAAGCTTTCCAACCTTTTGTGATAAAATCCTGATGAGTCTATCTAGTTTGTCCCACTTCGGATCTGATGATTCTATATCTCGACCAGAGGAGGAAGATTCTTCTTTCCCTCTTTTATACTCATTAGATTCTTGCTTTACCCTTGACCTCCCTGCCAAAGTGAGATTTGGTTCCACCTCAATGGCATCGATATGAAGTTGATCTAGAGTGAGAGACTTCCTTTCTCTTAAGGTAAAACCAACATCGGAATCAAAGGCTCCCAAGAAAACAACATGTGCAGCAGCAGGGGAGGCTTTATTTCACCAAGTAGGCTATTATATCGCTTGTTAAATCTTTTGATAAACTCTGAAGTATCCTCTTTTGGATTTTTCCTTATGGTATTAAAATCTATGAGGAGGTAATCATGATCTCTCTTTTCACCCCATTTTTGGGTGAAAGAGTTTTCCAGCTCCTCCCAGGTAGTGATGGAGGCATTGGGTAGGCCTTTGAACCAATTTCTGCCTCTCCATCAAGGTATTATAGAAATAGTCTCATGACCACATCCAATTGTTCCACGTTTAGGTTCTCAGCAAAGGCAAAAAAAGTTTTGATATGTCTATGTGTTGTGTTTTCATCTTCCCCATTGAATCTAGGCAGGATCTTTAGGTAATATTAGGGCATAACACTTAGGGGTTGAGGTAGATCAAGAGGTGCATACTTATTTAGCAAAAATCCTAAAAGATCCATCTAGATTAATGGAGTGGAATTAATATTTTTCTGAGGGACTTGGGCCAAAACCATAATGGTCAGAGTGAAAAGGGAGTATTTCAGGGCCTTAGGGACAAGTCCTGAGTAGTGAGTGTTTAGTCAATTTAGTATGTCCTAAATTGCTACATTTATTATCAATCCGGGAGTTGTAAACTGATGAAGTGTGGCGCACTATATGTGCAAGACAACCTCTTTCTTACTTTTTATTGTTTTCAATTTTTATTTTGTTTTGGGGGTTTTATCTTCATTTATATCCTAATGTGAATGGAAATCCTATCCCTGAGTTTTAAGAATACTCTAGAAGGCAAGTATGGATATAGATTTTAAGGCAATTATGTCCTCTATAATGATATCCAAAACTTAACACTTTAGAAGGTCTTAAAACATACTAGTAATGAAATTAGTACTTGAACAAGAATGGAAAGGTGCTGCTATTCAAATAAAACAAATAATGAACTATTGATCATGGAATCACTATCTCTGTTGCTTATCTAAATACAGAAAAATAAGTTAAGCTACTACACTCAAACAAATCAAAAACTGCAAACTAATAAAAGTAAAATCAAGTGACTTCACTTATAGTCCGATAGCTCACCAAGTAGTCTTTTCGAGGTTAAGCTATGGCTCTAGAGATAAATTCAATAACATGAAGAACCTGATATCTAATTGCAGAAAAATAAAACTAAAATCAAATCACATCACTCATAGTCCGATAGCTCGCCAAGTAGTCTTTTCGGGGTTAAGCTATGTCTCTGGAGATAACGTCAATGACATGAATAATTTGATATCTAAACTAACTAACAAATAAAATGAATAAGACTGAAATCAAAGCATAACTGAAATTGAAAAGCTAAGAAAAACAAAGTTAGAAGAGAGGCTAATATCATGTCACTAGTTATTGTAAAAATTGTATGAAAATGCCCGGGCCTGGCCTATCCTAAAACACACACTAACCAGTGTTGGGAACAATATACAATGCTTGAAAAATCATGTATAGGAATGAAATGTTAACATCATAACTAACTTATGAAATATACACAAGTGAACAAACTATGAAATATGTGCAATGGAAATAAGGAAACAACACATAAAAACTTTACAAAAATAAAGAAACAAAACCTCAGCCAGTAGGGGCCCTATGCATGGCCTTAGTCAACATGCTATTAGTCTAGAATTACGTTCACATAGTCATATAAAACAAATTTTTGTTATATTGCAAAACAGAGGAAGAATCCTCTCGTTACAACAGCGGGACTAGTTCATGGCACAGTAAAATGACTAATAGCAAAACGACATCAAAAACTAACTAGCTATATGCATGTGCAAACGCGTTACTTATAAGGGAAATTACATAACTATTTTCCAATGAAACACCTTCATCAAAGGACACGTAAAAAGACAGCATCCGTGATCTTAGCATGATGGTTGCCAAAATCATTCAATCTATCAAAAGATGGCTGCTTGATTTGCATCATGGAGGCAGTCTACAACTGTCAAAATGAACCCATGGATCTAGGAATGGTCTCGAACCCTTCACGTGTTTGAAAGTAGAGACCTGTTTGTCGTAGAACTCTTCATTTGACCACCGTTTGACCAAGAGCTTCCTCTGCGAATTTGGCTGAACCAATAGGACCTGATGCATGTCCAGATCATTCCTGACTTGCCCACGTGCCTCGTTTTCCTTGATGACACCTGTAATCTAGAGATCAACAAAAACAACTGCGGAAAGTGGCTGCCTTCCGCAGCTAATGAGCAAAATCTAAGTCAAATAGAAAACACAAAAACATAGTTAGAAAAACACTTAAATGCTCTTTTAGAAGGGAAAAAGTCTAGGAAAGTGTGTAGGAGAGATGTAGTTTCAGGGCTCAACCTACCCCGACTGTGAAGGTTTTTCTTGTCCCAATGCAACCAAAACTTTGACCATCCTCCCTTCAATTCATGTGTTCTGAGACCTCTGCTAACACATCTAGCCTTCTTCTCTTCTTTCTTGGTACCACTGTCATCCTAGGCTTTATCAATAGGCACCTGAATTTGAGGTTGATAAGAGCTCTGTTCAACCTCCTTCTCTTTTTCTTCAATTTCGTATTCTTCTTCTGCCACAGCCCAAGATGCGACATGGTGTTGTTGTGAATAATTTTATCCAATCTGTTTTGTTCCTTCAATGTTTCATTTTCTCTTTTGATGTGTCTATTCAAGACCTCCAGTTCAAAAACTTCTTGTTTTAGTGATTAGATTAGAGCTTCCTGTGTTGTATTAGACTGGGTAGATGAAGTGCCTAGATCTGTGGCAGTATTCTCCAACGACTCGATAAAATCATACATTTCTTGTTGATTTCAATCTATCTCAGGTGTAGTCTTTCTTGGGCTGACCCCAAAATCTGGTTGAAAAGGCCTGATCTCAATATCTGGAGGACTGGTCTCAATATTTGGTTGAGAATGTGGTGGGCTATGGCTAGGAGAGATTGTTGGAGACTGTTTTATTGTTTCCTCTCCTAAGTCAATGAAGTGGGCACCTTAAGTTTGTACTTTCTTCAGTTTTCCTTTAAGTCTCGAGCTCCTCCTTAGATTCTGTGAACTGGGGTCTCCTTTCTCCACACTTTGTTTTTCTTTCCCTTTTCTCTTTGTTGTAGCTGATTGTTCCCTAAGGAAGATTAGTCTTTCAGAGAGTATTTGATCTTCCCTTAAGGAAGGTTCTAGGGTTTGATAGGTAGCTTCAATATTTCTTTTCCCCTTTTGTCCCCCTTGCTTCCTACTCTTAGTTCTTTCCTTCCTACTTTCAGACAACTTCTCTTCCTTACTAGTGTCTTTAGCTATGTTAGTAGGAGTGTCTTGAATGTTCACGCTTGTGTTCTTTCTCCTACTTCTCCTTGCTAAGCTACTTTCAGTAGTTTTAGGTGGGTCTTCAAAGAAGTTTCGAATCAAAAAGTGTTCCCAAGTATCTTTTCTTTCCTTGAACTATTTTTCAATCAAAATTTTGACAAGGCTATGATGGTAAAGGTGGGGCTATATGTCATCCAAGTTCTTTTGTACAGTTGTGGACATCTTTTTCAGGCTATTCAATAGAAAACAAGGCAAAGTGATAGTTTGATTTTATAGAAAATTCATTAGCAGTCAAGTGTGGTACATGTACATGGACTCAAATCGTCCTTCACATGTGATAAACTTCTGGATTATTAATAATAAACTAGTCCACTTTTCCTCTAGAGCAAAAACAGGGATTCCACGTTTGAAGACAGTGATATCCATACCTGGGTTACGCAACATAATCCTCCAGGCCTTTTCATCAAAAATTTTGTTTTTGAACCACCATTCTCCTTCCTGTGGGAGTTTCGTTGCTACTGCAATAGATGCCTCCATGACTGAGAATTTAAGATCTCCAACCTCAACTTCCACGCCATTAAAACACTTTGCAAATGTCTTTGTAACTTCTTTGTTGTGACCTCTGAATTTCTGAATGAACTGTAGCCACCATGCCTTCCTTAATACATTTTTCAATTGTGTGTAACCCTCCATGAAGTTAGGCCCGTCAAGCTTTGTTCGCACCAGTAGGCCCATTCCTTCCTCTGCCTTAAAAATACATTTGTGAGTGATGGACTATGAGTAATGAACTGACGGAGGTGAATTGGTTGTGTTAGCGGGAGATGAAAAATAGGTAGTGAAAATAATCTCACGGAGTGGAGGCTTATGTGAACAGGGAAAATGCAACTCCAATAGGATAGTATGGAAATAGAGTGAGCTCAGCAGAGCTTTGAACTAGACGGCTGCGGAATAGATGTTAGCATGCTCACAAAATGGATGTGGAATTTGTGTGGCAAGGAAAGAGCCCTGATCAAATCGATTAAGTCCTCATAATTACCTGGTTTAACAGGTGGAGTGTCAAAGTACAATTAAACACAAGTTAAATTCGGAGACAGATCATGAGGCCTTTAAAAATTAATGCAAGGTTCGTGGTGGAATTATGTAAAGGCCATGGAGTGGTTATGAAATCTATCAGGGTGAATCATTACATATAATGGAGCTGGTGATTTCATAACTATATAAAATGTTCTTTAAAATGCTATTTGAAATGAATTTTGCTCATACCTTCGAACTTTACCACTTCCGTCCACTGACCTTTGATTGGCTGCTTCCTGTTGATGCTTTTAGGTGCTTTATATCTTCAAAACATTTCCTTTGTCATACATGCATTTGGTTCTTATTATTATTTGGCTAACATTTGACTATCAATGTTTAATAACATAGTGTTAGCTGCGAAATCAAGAATCAATTGTGGAATTATTTTTTAGCTACGAAAACAGGATTCAGCTACAGAAACTAACACAGTGATCATATGATTGAATGGAGATGGATGAATGATGACTGAGTGAACGAAAACTGGTCATGAAAGGACTTTTATTGGCGGAATATGATGATAAAATGAAATGAAATGAAGTGAAGTGAAGTGAAATGAAGTGGAGTGAAATGAAGTGATGTGACATGAAACTATGAAATGAGAGAGAGATTTTTTTTTTTGGAAAATATAGGGTGTCAGAAGTTTCTGATTTTCATCCTACATTTTCTATATAAGACTGCCAATCAGTGATTGGTTTTCAGGCTTATACAATTTTTTTTTTTTTTTTTTTTTTTTTTTAAAAAACGAGGGACAAGGACTAGGCTAGTGGAGAAGAAAGGATTCTTCTTCACCAGCCTTATTGCAGATTATCCTGAAATATTTTGACAAATTCCTCCTTTGAGAGTGGCTTATGATAGATCTTTAATCTGTGACCATTCACAATAGAGGAGTTTGATATTCATCAATGGTTTTGATTCTTACCGCTCCGTGCTAAAGACTTTGTCAATCTCATATGGCCCAAGCCAATGAGTCTAAAATTTACCTTTGAAATCTTTGAACTTGGAATCAAATAGCAATGCCCAATCTCCTTCTTGAAACTTTTTCTCCTTGATGTATTTGTCATGCCACTTAGCTCTTTGATATTGAACTAAATTAGTTCTTAAGATTTCCTATTTTCTAATCTCATCTAGTTCATTCAACTACTCCATTCTATGCTTTTCGGCTTCTGATAGATCCATTCCCAACTGAACTGCCATCTTGAAAGTTGTAACTTGGAACTCAATGGGGAGTAGGACTTGTTTCCCATAAGCAAGCTCATAGGGAGAATGTCCTGTTGTATTCCTCCATGTAGTTCTGTAGGCGCATAATCTTTTGGGAAGCCTTTCTATCCAATCTCTTCTATGTAGATGAACAATCTTGGTAATGATGCCTTCAATAACTTTGTTTGTAGATTCCACTTGACCATTTTCTTGCGAATGGTAAGGAGTAGATTTCATGTGCTTGACCTTGTATTCTTCCATCAGCTTCTCCACCAATTTGGATGTGAATTGACCTCCCTAATCTGTCGCAATTTCTCTTGGAACACCAAAGTGAGTAAAAATATCCTCATAAAGAAAACTAATGACTGAATTCTTAGTAGCAAAAAATAATGCTTTGGCTTCTACCCATTTAGTAACATAATCAGTACATACCAATATATACTTTCTTTGTTTAGATGGTGGGTTAATAGGTCCAATGAAGTCTAAAGCCCATTTTTCAAAGGGTTCGATGAGTACCTGTGGCTGCAATGGCATTTCATTTGAGATGGTAGGTTTCCCTACTCTTTGGTAACTGTCACACCTTTTGACATATTTTTTTGCATCTTTGAAGAGGGATGGCCAATAATATCCTAAAGAGAGGATTTTATAGGTTGTCCTTCTGTCAGCAAAGTGTCCACTGCATGGTTCATCATGACATGCTTTGAGCATATCAGGCGTTTCATCTTCCCTAACACATCTTCTGATCACAAAATCTGGCCTTGTTTTAAACAATTCATTAGAAATCCATGAATATTTTGAACTCTCCTGAATAATCTTTCTTCTTTCACCAGGAAATAAATGTGGAGGTAGTTTCCCTGTAACCAAATAGTTAGCTATATCTGCATACCAAGGGGTCTTTTTAGTTACTGCAAATAAATATTCATCACGAAACTTGTCCTCTACAGGGGAATCTTCTTTAGTATTCTGAATCCTAGACAAGAAATCAGCTACTGTATTTTGTTTCCCTGGTCTATCTAACACAGTAATATTGAATTCTTGTAAAAGTAGGAGCCACCTTGTAACTCTGCCATTAGTAATGGGTTTGTTCATTAGATATCTAATTGCAGAATGATCAATATGAATAAAAGTTTCATAGCCTGTTATATAATGTTTGAACTTATTGATTGCATGAACAATAACTAACAACTCTTTTTCAATCACAGTATAGTTCAACTCAGTGGGAGTTAAATTTTTACTGGTATAGTAAATGGCATAAGGAACTAAATCTTTTTGTCCCAACACAGCTGTATCTGAAGCATCTGTACAAATATGGAAAGGGAGTTTCCAATTTGGTCCTCTCAAAATAGGCACTTCAGATATTCTTGTTTTCAAAGTTTCGAACATTGATTGGCAATCAGGACCCCATTTGAATTCACAGACTTTTGTAAGCAGTTTGAAGAGTGGAGATGCTATTTTGGTGAAGTTTTCTATAAATCTTCTATAATATCCAATAAATCCTAGAAAACTTCTAACATCTTTTTGACAATTTGGAATAGGTAACTTGGAAATGACTTCAACTTTTGATCTATCAACTTTAATCCCATTCCCTGAAATATGATGTCCTAAAACAATACCTTCAGTAAACATCATAAAGCATTTTTCATGGCTTAATGAAAGGTTTGTTTCTTTACATCGTATAAGGACTTTTTCCAAATTTTCTAATGCCTCTTCAAACGAATCACCATAAATTGTAAAATCATCCATATATACCTCTACACAATCATGGATTAGATCAGAAAAAATTCCTAGTACTGCTCTTTGGAATGTTGCGGGTGCATTACATAATCCAAAAGGAAGCACTTGATAAGCAAAATTTCCCCATGGACATGTAAATGTGGTCTTATCCTGATCTTCAGGTGCTACCTGAATTTGATTATACCCATAAAAACCATCCAGAAATGAAAAGTACTTTTGTCCTGCTAATGTATCTAATACTTTATTGATAAAGGGCAAAGGAAAGTGATCCTTCAAAGTTTCTTTATTTAATTCCCTGTAATCAATGCATACCCTCCATTTACCATTCTTTTTGGGTACTATAACCAAATGATAAACCCATCAGCTATCTGAAATTGGGTAAATGAAGTTTACAATGAGTAGTTTTTGGAGCTCTTCTTTCACTATCTCCCTAAGATTTGGATTCATCCTTCTCTGAGGTTGTCTTATTGGCCTACTATTTTCCTCGATATAGATATGATGGATGCAAGTCTTAGGGTCAATACCTTTCATATCAGTATACTCCCATGCAAATGCAATAGAATGTTTTTGCAAGATTTTGGTTAGTTCTTCCTGTTGTGACTTTTCCAAATTTTTGTTGATATTTAGTGTTTTTCCTGGAAAAATCTCAATGGTAGAACTACCTAACTCTTCCATAGAGTAAAGAGACATTTGTCTTGATGATAAATATTCAATATCAGAATCTAACTGAAATTGTGTGTGGTCATATTCTGAAGATGTTTCAAATTTTTATAATGTGTTCAGAATTTGACTATATTCACTAATTTCAGAAATAGTAAAGACAGGTTGTATAATATCTTCATCATTGACCCATTCATTGTCTCCTACTTCTGTAATTATTTTTGCTGGAGGATACAAATTGAATTTATTTGTCGAACTACCATCATAAATGTACATATCCCCATATCTACAACTAATGAAAGCATCAGCTGTGGCTAGCCAAGGTCTTCCTAAGATGAGTGGGTGCCCTCCTAAATTACTCTTGGGAGTCAAAATCATGAAATCTACTAGATATTCCCAAGAATCTAAGGAAACTAAAATATCTTCGAGTACACCATCTAGTTTGATTATTGATTTATTTGCAAGTTGTAGTAAGGTGGGTCTAAAAACAAGATTAGGAAGTTTAAGCTATTCCATACTCTGTCTACTCATAATGTTTATAGCAGCCCCTAAGTCAATCAAAGTATTTGGAATTTCTATCCCATTTATATGTGTCCTGACAATTGGACTACCTAGATCCACATATTTCTGCAAGGTAATTTTTTCCATCATGATATCTACAATTTTTCCTACCAGGTGGATTCTTCTTGTATCTCTTGATTTCCTTCCTGGTCTTTTGAGACTCAACTCCTTTATTGTTTTTGCTAGAATAGGAATCTCTCTAATGGCTTGTAGCAAGGGAATCTTGATACAAACATTCTTTAATTCATCTAGAAAATCATAGTCAGGCAACCAGATTTGTTTTTCCACCACTTTTTCAATTTGTAATCTTTCAGGGTAAGGAGGTGTGGATGAAGATGCAGGTTGCTCAACTATAGGAGTTATGGGGGTTGACTATTTTATTTTTCTTTTTGAATGATTGGGTTTTGAAGAGATGCTTCCTTAGAACCTTTATTGACTTTAAGAGAATCCTCCTAAGAGGTATCTTGCTCTTGAACATCTGTAGAAGGTTTTTCTAAAACTCTACCAGATCTGAGTTGAACATCATTAAGAGGAACAATCATATAGGTAGGAATTTTTTGTCCTTCTACCATGTAAGCATTCTAAGGGTTTTTGTTGTTGGGATTTGGTAATGGCTGAGCTGGTAGTTGATTTGTCTTTTGTTGAAATGGAAGCAAGAGTTGAGGATTTGGATTTTTTTGAGAAGGTTGTTTGTGGAAATGACAATGAAAGTTTTAGGTATTGATTTGGAAGTTGTGGATTTTGTTGATTTTGAAAAGATGGAGGATATTGATAAAATTGAGCAAATCTCCCATAAAGATTTTGCATCCCTTGTGCCCATGATTGGTATGGATTTTGAGGTTAGGGCCAAGGTTGTTGCCAAGAATTCCAATTTGGCGGGAGCTGAAAGTTCATAGGGTTGTTAAATCCTTGATTTGTTGCCCCTGCCAAGGTATTCTTGAAACAAAACAAAGGGACTCTACTGAATTTGGATCTTCTTGAAAGACAGCTTTGAGCCTAGGAATTGAAGGACAATCCTTGTTCTCATGAATTTCTGAGAAAATCATACATGTTTCTACAACTTTTGCATCCAAGGGGCATTCCCTTAGAGCATGTTTCTTTCTACATTTGGACAAAAGATGGCCAAGGCATCAGCTTTTTCTTTCTACTTGTTTTGTATTTTAAGGGTGTCTAGTTGTTCACTAAGGCTCCCTAGAATATCAATTTTGAACTCATCAAGCATATTGCCAATCTCTGCCCTACTTACTGATCCAGTTGCAGATTTGTTTGCTCTAATAAGAGAAGGATCTCTAGGCCCTTTTCCTGTTTTAGATTTTCCCCTGGAGAGATGGACACATAATTCTGCTATGTCACGAAGTGGAAGTTCAGAAATGTCTCCCTTCCCCATAATGTTTAAAATATCTATCCATTCATCTCTAATGGCTTTCAATAGAAGATATTTCAAGGTCTCCTCATCTAAATTACTCATTTTTGCTCTCTTTAAGTTGTATTGAAATATTTCAAGTAAATCCTCCAAGTCTTCATCTTCTTTTTGCATCATTTTGAATACCTCATCCTTCTATTTGGTGGGCATACAATAGTCCAAGTGTATATCCCAAAAGGTTTGTTTCATATCATTCCAAGTCCTAATAGATTGAGTGACCAATCCTATGAACCATTTCAAAGTAGGTCCTTTCAATGTTGAAGGAAATAGTTTGAGTTTTTGAGAGTCTTCCATATAGTCGTAGGTTCGGCACAAGACTTCAAACTCAAATAGAAATGTTTCAAGATCCTCACTTTGCAACCCATAAAAGTTTGGGAGGAAAGATGGTGAAATGTTTTTCATTGTTGCATGAGTTTCTTCATCAACTATAGGGAATCTAAATGAGTTATCTCCTTCCCTATTTCCCCCATTATTACCTCTACCTCCACCATTCTTGCCTCCATTATTTCCTCTTCCTCTACCTCTACCTCCTCCTCCAAATCCATCTACTACTTCCTCCGTCATGATAGTTTCCTCAGATTCTTCTGGTTCTTCTATTAATGGTGGACAAGAGAGAGTTTCTCCCTTTCCCTCTTCTTCAGGGGATTCTACTTCTTTGATTACAATATGTTCCCATGTAGAAGTGAAGAAAGGTTCTTCTCGTAGATCAGATTTAGTAGATAGTGTGGGAGAATTCTCTAATTCCAGGAATCCTAAGGATGGGACTAGATGGAGGTGAATCTTGTCTATGCCTTGAAGTAGCCAGAGTTGTGAAAATCGAACTCTTGGCCTTCGCTATAAACCTTCCCCTAGAATCTCTTGCTCTATGCATGTCATTTTTTATTTTTTTTTATTTTTCTTTCAAGTCAGGCTAATAATTCTATTTTTGGTCTTCCAGATCACACTAGGTGCAAGAAGAGAGCATATTCAAGAAATTATTGAACTAATAAATCTCTTTTCTGATCCTCCAGATCACACTAGGTGCAAGAGGAGAGCATACTTTAAGAAGCTATCAATTTTTCCCTTCTTTTCCTCTTTTTTTTTATGTAAGAGATTGGCTACCTAGTTACACTTCCCCAACAACAACACCAAAATGTTTAGTCAATTTAGTATTTCCTAAATTTCTACATTAATTATCAATCCAGGAGTCGTAAACTAATGAAGTGTGGCACACTATATGTGCAAGACAACCTCTTTCTTACTTTTTATTTTTTTCAATTTTTATTTTGTTTTGGGGGTTTTATCTTCGTTTATCTCCTAATGTGAATGGAAATCCTATCCTTGAGTTTTAAGAATACTCTAGAAGGCAAGTATGGATATAGATTTTAAGGCAAATATGTCCTCTATAATGATTTCCAGAACTTAACACTTCAAAAGGTCTTAAAACATACTAGTAATGAAATTAGTACTTGAACAAGAATGGAAAGGTGTTGCTATTCAAATCAAACAAATAATGAACTAAGAAATCACTATCTCTACTACTTATCTAAATACAGAAAAATAAATTAAGCTAATGCACTCAAACAAATCAAAAACTACAAACTAATAAAAGTAAAATCAAGTCACTTCACTTATAGTTTGATAGCTCGCCAAGTAGTATTTTTAGGGTTAAACTATGGCTCTGGAGATAACATCAATAACATGAAGAACCTGATATCTAATTGTAGAAAAATAAAACTAAAATCAAATCACATCACTCATAGTTCAATAGATTGCTAAGTAGTCTTTTTGGGGTTAAGCTATGGCTCTGGAGATAACGTCAATGACATGAATAATTTGATATCTAAACTAACTAACAAAGCAAATGAATAAGACTGGAAACAAAGCATAACTGAAATTGAAAAGCTAAGAAAAACAAAGTCAGAAGAGAGGCTAATCTCATGTCACTAGTTATTGTAAAAATTGTATGAAAATGCCTGAGCCCAACCTCTCCTAAAACACACACTGATCAGTGTTAGCAACAATATACGATGCTTGAAAAATCATGTATAGGAATGAAACATTAACATCATAACTAATGAAATATACACAGATGAACAAACTATGAAATATGTGCAATGGAAATAAGGAAACAACACATAAAAACTTTACAGAAATAAAGAAACAAAACCTCAGCCAGCAAGGGCCCTCTGCACAACCTTGGTCAACACGCTATCAGTCTAGAATTATGTTCACACAGTCATATAAAAGAGAGTCTTGTTATATTGCAAAATAGAGGAAGAATCCTCTCGTTATAATAGCAGGACCAGTTCACGACACAGTACAATGACTAAAAACAAAATGACATCAAAAACTAACTAGCTCTATGCATGTGCAAATGCGTTATTTATAAGGGAAATTACATAACTGTTTTCCTATGAAACACCTTCAACAGAGGACACGTAAAAAGACAACATCCGTGAGCTTAGCATGATGGTTTCCAAGATCATTCAATCTATCAAAAGGTGGCTGCTCGATTTGCATCGTGGAGGCAGTCTACAGCTGTCAAAATGAACCCATGGATCTAGGAATGGTCTCGGACCCTTCACGTGTTTGAAAACAGAGACGTGTTTGTCGTAGAACTCTTCATTTGACCACTGTTTGACCAAGGGCTTCCTCTGCGAATTTGGCTGAACCAATAGGACCTGATCCATGTCCAGATCATTTCTGACTTGCCCACGTGCCTCATTTTAATTGATGACAGCTAGAGATCAACAAAAACAGTTGCAAAAAGTGGTTGCATTCTGTAGCTAATGAGCAAAATCTGAGTCAAATAGCAAACACAAAAACATAGTTATAAAACCACTTAAATGCTCTTTTGGAATCAATATGTAATGATCTTTGATAGTTTATGAGGTACTGGTGAGGGGAAGAAGTCTAGGAAAGTCTATAGGAGAGATGTAGTTTCAAGGCTCAACAGTGAGTAACAATAGGATGAGAACTAGATGAGGAAGCTTCAAAGGTAGACAAGATGGTAGTATCAACAAGGGGAGTTTTCTCTTTCCATACTTTCCTAAAAATTATTTTTTTGGGGTCAAATACGAATGGGGATTTCTTCTGAGATGTATATGAGTGAGTATGAGGCCTTTTAAAAGTCAAGGTGATAAATGATAATGGGGGCTTGTGGAGTTGCAAGGTGTTATCAATGCAATCATTATAGACTTCACTCACCTACACAAAGAGTGTTTAATTTTTTGTATCCAAGGGGAAAAATCCTTCAATATGTTCCCCGACAACGACGCCAAAAGATGTTGTAGCTCCGAGAGATAGCCTTGGATTGCTTACAAGACTAGTGCCTTGGAACATCTAGATTTTGTGTATCTCATATGACTTTCTAGAAATGGAGACATCACACACACACACACACACACACACACACACACATATATATATATATAGATATATCTGTTAATCTATTATAGGTTGGTTCATTCACCTAAAGGAGTAAGAAATATGAAAATCTCATAAATATGCATAAAACAATGGAGGTCGAGTAGTCCAAGGACTTACAATTTAATAAGCTTTTATAGAGCAATGATAGAGGATAAGTAGAAGGAGTAACTCATCATATGGAGCTTACAGCATCAAAAATTCTATGCTTTAACACATAGAGTTTCCAGCTTTAATAATTCCTATATTTATCTGAGTTAGAAGTAGATACAATGGGCATAAGAGAGGTTGTGTGGTATTATTCATGAAGAGAAACCTTTAAAGACATAATTTCAATAATCCATACAGGCACTAGCATTAACAATGTCAATACAAATGAATCTGTGAGGAACTTACAGGCACATGCATAACATTTTGATACCAATGAATCTATGAGGAAGTCTTGAAATATTTCTAACAATTGTGATTGCATGAAATCAGATAAGAAACATGAACATAATGGGTTTTAATAGAGGGATAACATATTCTAATACTTGAAGGGGGAATCACCACCATTTCTTCATATTCTAAAATATTTGTATCCTGAAGTTATACAGTCTGAAAATTACATGTAGAGTTTTCTTTAAAATTTTGAACCCTTGTTAAGTCTTTCTTTCCCCTATTTATCTAGAGAGGGGATAATGGGCATTCATTGCAAAATATATTCAATCAAGTCCTAGCTATCAGGATGACTTGCTTTCTTGGTTGGGGGTGGCTCTGTGGCCCAAAACATTACAAATTTAATGGCTTCTTTGAAAGCGGGCACCTTACAGGACAACAAAATAAATAAACAGTTAGACATAAACGTAAATGAAGATCTATGTGCCCATCCCTGTGATCTCCTCTACTTTAGGTTATAGTTTGCTCCATGGTATGTCTTTTTGTGTTGTGCAGACAATTTTCATCTTGTTTGCATTTACTGCTTGAGTCGTTTCCCATGTTATGGGGAACTATGTCCGAGAGTTAAATCCTCCTGATCTACCCAGTCTCTTTCCATTCTTGTCAATATCGACCCCGATTCTATGTTACAATGGGCATTCTATGAGTCAACCCATACCGGTTTTGAATGCACCACTTATTTCCCTTAAAGACATAGTTGTTGGCCCATTCACCTTTAAAACTTTGTACCATGCTCTCAGGGCCTTGCTATGGCAAGACGTTTCCTCATAAATTGGCGTGGAAGAACGACGGATTTCATTTTTCCTTAGGCCCCTTTAGTTTAGCCCCTTATACTATTATCTTCTTCGTAGGACCAGGGGCTACAACCAAGGTCTTAGCCTTCGAATGTTGAGACCTTTAGAACTATGTCTGGGGGCATTTTTCCTTTTTAACAAAAAATCCCGCACTTCAGTGCTTTCCAAAGATTGCCACTAATATTTCCCTTTGAACCCTGTGATCGCTGATCTGCGAGGTTGGGCCCACTAGAGGTATCGCAATCGTACTGTGTGAGGGGAAAGTTCTTTTACTGTTTCTCCATAGCGTGGGCCGACTTGTCCAGATGCAAAATCCTCATGAGATAGAATAAATAAAACATATCACATCCACGAGGATCCCCCTCACATCACAATCGCAGGGAGGGAAGGAAAATTAGTGTAGGAATAAACTTTACTTCATGCGATCGTTGATTTTCGATCCCCTGGGGTGATGTCATCACTACCACATGTCACTCTATGAGTGGTGACACATGTCACCCAGAAATTCCCCCATAGGACCCTTGAAAATGCTGAAAGTGAGTGACATGTATTCTGCGTATGACCACGTCACCTTTCGTACTGGCACATAGAAGAGAGAGAAGGGGTCCGCCTGAACTTGGTCTTTCCATGAAATTCCTTTGTAAATGAATTTTGGCCTCCCTTGGCGCTTTTACACTGGATCAAAAAGTTGGTACTTCACATTGTATTTATAGTGATGACTGCTTTGCTCCACTAATTCATCGATTGCTGATATCACAGGACTGTGGGACTGCGACATGGACAATATACGGGACTACGAGAATGTGACATGGTTGATATGTAGGATGCAAGACTACAATATCAGCGTTCAGCATGATGAACCACTAATAAACCGTGAGCCTATGCCTGGGAGTCCGACGTTAGCCGATTTATGATGAGATTATCTCCTGGACCTCCTACTTGTGATTTTCTTTAAGTCTTTTCTCCTCATCTTCTGGCTATCCATGGGTAACTTCAACATGCCATATCTTATGATCCAGAAGTCCATTTGCAGACTTCCATATACCATTGGAAAACCCTTTATAAGCACTATTCAATGGAAAGGGTTCGCTTAAGCGTTGATATCTTCTATGGCCTAAAACTTCACTACTCTTGGGAAACCTTGACCAACTGAAACCCACAATGGAGTAACAATAGCATCAAAACCCTGTGTCAAAATTTGCCACCTGCATCTATCCATTATTTTTGAGTAATTCATTGATGAGTTTAAATATGATTTTCAATGTTATATTCCTAAAAAAATATTTAAAATGATCGATGAGCTTATAATGAAACCTGATGAATCATTGAATGACTTTTCATACATATTTCTCAATCATTGTTATACGTTTCATGAGAGAGACATGGATTGGGATAGTTAAATATTAATATTCAATCACATGAATATTTGAATGATCCACATCTTACAAGTGAACAACAAATTATGTCTGCTTTTATCGTGCCAAATGTTCTCTCCTTTACGCATGATATTCAGGAGGAATTTGAGGCCTCATAAGGGGAATTTTTAACCTATAACATTTCTTATTCCCCTCCATCTTCATTACCCAATGAAATGATTTCCTATGAGAACAATGAAATCTTGGTTATTATTGAACCAAGTAATGAAGAGATTTTAAATGAAAAGAAGCAAAGTTGTTTTATTTCACAATCTATATTAAATTCATCAGAAGTAGGACAAGCTAAAATGAAATTGGTAAAGCATCTCTTATTTTTCAAGTTGATGAGAATCATTTTATCCCATTGAACCTTTATTAGAAATCATTCTTGAATATTCTCATGATATGCTCTTATCTTCACCTCCGTACCATGACCAAGGAATTGTCTTGGGTGACATTGTGTGTTCAAATAATTCCATAGATCATAAAGTATATGTCGATCTATTGATCCCCTGAGAATATATAAATGCGAAAGTTCTAGAATTGGAATCAAATTTGATTGTAGAAGAGTTTCTTATGGGAATTAATTTTTCTTCTTCCTCAACTCACTACTCCTTGATTTCTTGCATGTGTGTTGGATCTCGTACACCGGCAAACATTTTAAATCCTCTAGAATTCCACTTTTTTGAACTGGATCTTATTTAAATACAAGGTAGTAACGTTCACATGTGGAAGAGGAAAAGAGTTGAACTATTGCCCACCTCTCTTGTGGTTTGTAATATTCAGCATTAGAATAAGATAACTCTTTAGCTCAAACCATTCATGAAATACCTTTGATTGGTTCATGTACATTTATGACTAAGAAAAATATTGTGTTTTGAATCACCAATCTGATGATATTGAAACATCTAATCAAACCAACAATTCTAATATTTGTCATATAGCTAATATTGATATCATTTATAAACCTGATGATGGATTTCCACTTGCATTTTTTGAGTTAACCAAGCCCTCGAAATTTTATCCACCAACATTTGAAGATTTAGAGATTTGTCAGGAAAATGAGGCACTTTAGCTCTTGCTAATGGTTATGTTAGGACCTCACGATCTTAATAAAACACCTAAAATATATCATGTTAAGGTTTTTCCACAAGATTGTTTTCATAACATTGTTTCACTAATTGAATACTCATCTTTGAAATATTTCCAAGGTTTCCATGTAAAATATTTTAAATACCAACATAGAATTGTCACTAGGTTAGAAGATTCCTTTCCCAATAAATTACTCTACAAGTGGCCTCTAATCCCTCTTGTGTTTGGTATAAAGGTAAATATTAATAAACGCACATATTTGAGAGGTTTCTATGGTTTGCAAGTTTATCATTTTGTTTATCAAGATAAGATTTTGGCTAGGTTAGAAGAATATTTCTGGAAACATCTTTTGTGAGTAGGTGAGACCTTCCTATTCTTGTTCATTCTATAAAGGTGTATCTCTACTTTTGAACATTTATATTGATATTATTTGATGACATCTATGTGTTTGCAAGTTGGAAGAAACTTAATTGGCTCCATAGGAAGTTTTATTTCACATGATCCCAAACTCCTCTTGACTTAGATTAGTTTTAGATTGTTTTATTATTAGAATAGTTGTGCATGAATTTGCATTCGTAGCTAATTTCATACCTTGAATTATGTTTTTTGTCACATAAAATGCCAATTTGTTTTCACATGTAAATAGTTGCATTGAATCTCTTATTTATCTTTTCATTGCATTTAGCTTTATTTTCATAGCTCTCCTACATCACTTTTCTTTTTCATTACATTTAGCTTTTATTTATTTTCATTCCATTGCTCATTACATGTCATTTGGAATTGTTTCATTACTCTAATTTTTCTTTCAAACATGTATATAAATAAAACACTAGAAGATATTTTTGTGCCCACCTTGCCCAAATGTTGAAACTCCAATAATTGGTTGTGTGTGGTTGTGATTCTAGTTCCAAGAGGCATTTTCTTGTAGACCACCCTAGTATTGAAACCACATCCTAAACATTATTTCTATGAATATAACCTATTAATGAGGAAAATATGAGTCAATACACATGGGGAACTATGATAAGTTCATAATACCTACATCTAAAACATGAATTCTATTTCTGATCTAGTCCTGAATGTTTGATTGTGTGTCTACTATCCACCTGTGAGTTAGAAATGTGATATAGAGATATGGAAATAGGGAATACCTAAGTCAAAATATCTTTAGTTTTGGCAAAACAAGGAACAACCTCTCTACTCATAAAATAATTTAGGATTCCTCATCCACCTTGGCATAAAGAAAGGCCAAATAATGCAAAATTTCACATAAAGAAAAACCAAATAAAAGGGTAAATGCATGAGAAAGGCTTCCTACATAGAGAGGTGATGCAAGCGACTTTGTTGAGGCTATGGACACCCGCTGGTAGTGAAGTAATGCTTGTAATTTCTTGAGTAACTCCACTAGGGCCTTGGATGCTCACTAGAAATGGAGCAACAACAAAAATTTATTTCCAATTTCTTAACATAATGAACCCTCTATCATGTTGTCTATTTCATTGTAAAAAACCTACATGTGTGAAAGCTTGCTTTGGTGCATAATACTAATAGAACCTAATTTTGAGATAGACGGATGGTACATCTATAAATGTTCATGCACCTCAAAGCGGTACCCTTAGTATCTATTAAATACTTCCTCACATCACTGGTAAGACTCCACATTTTGAAGGGATGAAGTCAAAGATGTTGGATTCTACCAGTGGTTCACAATTGTTGTAGCGGATACAACATCCCCAGAAAATTTCACCATGTAAATTCAAAATTTTTGGTCCCTAATTTATTTTTAATGTTTTTACTTCAATCCTTGACATGGTTTAAAAACAAGCACTTACTGCCCTGCTAACTTGATTTCCTTATGTTTGAAAGGAACCTCTCACATTTTCTTGCTATAAACTCATAATTCCACTTTGAATAGTTTATATCTACTTGAAAGATTTAAATATTGATGATTATGTTGTTAAAAACATTGTTATTTTGCTTCCATATTGCCTAGATGTTTTAAATCTCATTGCAGCAGCACATCGAACCAGAAATGCCATTGTTAATAAAGAAGACAAACAATTTCCCTATGAAATCGTTGAAGGCATCTACACCAAAGAAGAAATCAAGAGCATATAGATATTGATGGATGATATTCTACTACTACTACATTTGTATTGTGAAGTTGCAGGTAAATATATGATAGCCTTGTCCCTTGAACTTGAAGAAGAAGTCATCCTCAATCCTAGTACCTTGTGCAAGTTGGATGAATATGGTCAAGAATTGAGTGACTAAGTCACCATAACTATTACTGGGAGAAAACCAACATGTTTTTCTTTACATTGGGGGGTGTTATCACACTCAAAATACTATTACAAATTTTAAAATGCAAGGGCCAAAGGGGGCTTTCATATATTCTACATCTAACAAAATTTTTATTGCAAGAGAAACTCCAAATTCTTTGGAGATTCTTATAAAACTTGTCATTGCCTGGGAGATTTATTTCAAAAGGATGGAAATATTATCTAGCATAGGGGATGAGAAAAGGTCAAAGACAACAATTTTTGAACTACAAGACCCATTTGATAAATTGGGTAAGACATTACAAACGAACTTGTGGAAAGAGACAAATTAATTCCTTTTTACAATAATATATGGAGGGAATATGAGGAAGCATTGGCTTCCATAAAGTGTGGAATGAATAAAATTAAAGCAGAGCTTGAGGCACTAAAGAAAAAATAGTTACCATCATTGTCTTTGTTATATATTAAAGTACTTCGTCTTTCTTTAGTTGGTCATGGGAAATACAAATAAAGAAAGAGAATGCTTGAATGAGGTATTGGAGATTTTTCCTTTTTCAAAGACTCTTCTTGAAGTAGTTATACATTTAGAATCAAGAAGTCTAGGTTCTAAAAAATTTGAGTACTTAGATTTTATTCAAGGAAAATGGTCAACAAGGTAGCAATTTTTCCTATGTTAATTATGGGAAACCTCAACAACCAACAAACACAACACATCAGCAAGTTCATGGAGGTGATGATCAAGGACATCCTCTAAAGGATTTTGCATAAAAAAATTATGGATAATTTACACTAGTAGCTTACACAAAACCTCAGTAGTAAGTAGCAGAACCCTAGTATTATCCTCGCTATTATTGAGCTAAATATGGTGAAACCATATTGGTGCATTTAGAACTACATTATATTTCTTCTAAAGTTGAAACATATAAACTATAAACTCCCTTTAAATGAATGAAAACAATTATTAGGCTTGGTTATAGTAGTTATAAGATTTTATGCTATGGTTATGGGGGGGAACATTTGAATCTCCATTCACAATTATTACATATGGTATCATAACTTTAACTTCCTAAACTATAGATTAAGGCACTGCACATGTGATTGTACCAATCGTAAACATTATGACTGTTATTCTAGATTATTTGCATAGGCACCAACTTACAAAGGTTGAAGTAACTTTGCAAGTGGAATTAGTTAAGGATGAGGGTTCCAATGGTTCTCCATCCTTGATTCTCTTGGATGAATTCACTTCTCTATATGTAGGAGGAAAGGAAGGAGAGAGCACCAATGAGGAAAATCAAAGGAATCAAAAATGAAGGGAAGGAATTGGATATGCTCATAATGATTGTGAAAGAATGAGATGCCTTACTGAAGATATTTCCTTTGAGGGAGACAAGTTTCTACTTTCCAAGGATGAAATTTTCCCTAAAATTGGAAGAATGAATAATCAATCATTTTCTTAGAGACGTTTGCTAGACAGTGTAGCATATACAAAGCTTATAGTCAAGGAAGTGGATTGTAATCCCATTAAACATGGAGCTATAGGATGGCACTTAAATGTAAGAAAATTAAATTATTAGTGAAGGTGACAAGGTCATTATGTGGATTTCACAAAGAATAGCGCATGATTAATTTGGAATAGGTAAAGCTAGAAACATATCCATGTGGGATTCTATAAGGTCTAAAAAATTGAGTGATTTAAGTCCCCCATACAAACATGAATGGATTTTGGGTGTTGAATGAAAGGACATGAAAAGATATTCTAGGGGAAACAATAATGCTAGGATTAATACTACAGGATAGTTTTTTGAGTCACAAAATGCAAAAACTTATGTGGGATCCAAACTTCAAGTTTACAAGTTTCTATTAGGCAGCGGATCCCCCGCATAACAGATTTGGGGCTTGGGCCCACATTTTTGGGTATTGTATTGTAAAAGATCTACAAAGTGCGAATTGTAATGGGTCAAGTCTAAGGGTAGTCCACCCTAAAATATTATAAATTAATCTAGAATGTGTTGTCTTGCCCATGGTCCGCAGACCATGGGAATGTATAAATAAGAGAAAGGCTTTAAGTGTAAGAGGCAGCTTTTTTGTAATAGAATGGATATGGGTGTCTGAAAGTGATAATAGATCTGAGTCTGTAAGTGCAAGTTTGGGTTGTAATAGGAGATAGAGGCTCCGCAGTTGTGTGTGACGAGGCCTGGTAGAGTCCGCAGCTGTGTGCACGGACCCCTGCAGCTGTGTTTGTAGGGCAGGAAGTGGATTGTAATCGGATAAAAGAATTAATAAACATAAGATGAATTTGAAATATCGTGTATCTATCCTAGATTCTGGTTTATGCATCTGTTCCTGATTTACGATTACACACATGTCTGTTTGTGTTAAATAAGAACTGAAAGAATTGTAGTTTTGTAAGTAAAAAAAGATCTATAATAATACTAAGCACAGAAAAGGGTAAATCATATTCGCGCTTGACTAATGTAGCTACCTCGAGAAGACAGTTGTACAGAAGCAACACAACATGTATGATCACTCTACGCAAACCTAGACCACACCAAGACATCCCTAGGGTGTGAAAACTTGGTTCCAGCACCCTCCCATACTACCTCGGGTGAGACTTCAGTCCGCGCTCCGCGGACTGTTGCTGAAACGGCCGATAGTGTCGAGATTTGTTTGGCTGAACATTTCTGAACCTGGGCTAGGCCCCATTAAGCCAACAAATAGTTCCATTGCTAGGACCAGGATCAACCTAAAGAGATGTCTGATGTTGGGATGTTGGAGCCTTACAAAGAAAGAACTTGAATATTGGTTTGATCAAAAGTTTCACGAGTTTCTGATACAGGAAAATAAAACTCCCTATATATCCAAGAAAATGTGGTTGGATCGTTTCATATATATAGAAATCCATAAGGTCTTCTTCGTGACATTCTCGTCAGAACTATATGCTTGGATCGCGAGGCTAACAAACAACCAGGGGAGGTGTAAGCTTGATCAACAGATAGTGTGGACTCCGGAGTTAGTGCGTGGGCTAGAGGCATCTGAAGATAAGATCGCGTGGGCTATAGATCATTGGCTAGATTGGATAACAGGAGGGTTTATACTGAATTTGCAATAGACATGACTATTAGCTACAGCGAAGCCAAAAGACGCTTTCTCAAAGGACCACGGGGTAGGTACATCGAGTCTTTGAATACCTATATAAAGATGTCATTATGTGAAAAATGGGTGATGCACATACGTTAATGAGTGGAACGACGTGAAGTGGAAGGATCTTCAAAGGGATTGAAGGGTTAGGAAATAGTCCTTTAATTTCACCACCGCAAGCAAGTGGGGAAGAGAACGCTTGGGTTTTTCCGAGGAGTGCGGTCAGTTTGATCTGGCAGCACATTCCACACTTATCATCTCCGCTAATGCCACCACTCCCATCACCTTATTCACCTCCAACTTCGCCCACTCTGCCTCCACCAAACCAGCAGTCTAGCATGGCAAGCATGGCAAGCATGATCAAGTCGCATGTATTCAAAGGAGTAGGAAACAAATATCCTTATCAGTTTTGGTTCATAGTAAGAGCGGTATGGGAAGCGCACAGGGTTATGGATGATAACATTAAGAAAGCCACATTGGTAAGTGTGTTGTAGGATCGCATGCTGACTTGGTATATCAAGCACTCAAATGATCACCCGAATTCTAGAATAGCAGAAATTTAGAGTGCATTGAACAAAGAGTTTAGTCGACCGAAATCGGAGACACAGTCGATTATAGGATTCAAGGAGATCATGCTACTTCCAGGCGATACCCCCTGGGATCTATATTAAAGGCTGAAAAGTACGATCCGTGATGCTAATATGACACTAGCGGATGCGCAGCACCACGCATGGTTTGTGGCGTCTTTGACACCACACTTGAGGATGGCACTATCGCAACAAAAGCTCTCAACCCAGGCAGAGGCATTAGCAATGGCTATGAGGTTGCACAAAACTCTGATACAGGATCCATGGTTGGAAGTCCAACAAATCCACCCGCAACTAATAAATTTATGCTTAGATATGCAGAGTTTGAAGTATAGGAGGGCGCCCCGGCCAGAGGTGTACGAAGAAGTGTGGTGTATAAAATGCAAAGGCCAGGGTCACGATAAGGACCATTGTCCTGTATTCACAAACTATTTGGTAGGATGGGAACCGATGCCGTTGAGACTGGAGGTGCAAGCAGGATTGAGTGTGTCCACCGCTCTCTGGTGCGCGATTTATCAGGTGGGAAGAAAACACGCAACGGAAAACTATCACCTATTACAAAAATATATCCAGAATCCGCAGCAACTGTACTGTAATGTATGTAGATCAGTGGGTCATGATCAATGAACATGTCGAAGCTATGAACTAATGATGGATAGGACCCCAGCTTATCGAATCCAGACTGAAATGCGAGGTCTCAATCCAGCTGCAGCAATAGCATGGGGTGACTTCCAAGGATGAGGTCGAGGTCACGGGGGAATGGGGCCGGGAAGGGGCCGCACATAGCTAATTTGTTACAATTGCAGAGGACCTGGGTACTACGCTCGTGATTGTACCAACCCGACAAGACTATCTTTCCCATACTGTGAACATTTTGATCATGAAATGATAGATTGTCCGACGTTGATCGCACAAATGTGAGGAAAAGGGGTGTTGCAGCCCACTCCAACACAAAATGTCCAAATGATGAGGTCTGAACTGCACAAAGAGGACTACAGCATAAACATGATGCTCAAAAGCGGCACCACCATGGGGGAAGATAAGGAGAAGAAGCTTGAAGAGGATACTTGGGTATGTAAGGCTCCTGCAAAGGAACCTGAGTTTGACTTAGACCACACAAAAGAAACGTTTATGGAAGCTAAGAATAGCTTTGCGGAGGTCTCTACTTCAGGTAGTAAGGCTCAACCAGAACCAGGAATGGATCCGTCTATGCTTACTACCTTTTTAGAGACATGCACGAAGCTGCTATGAGACAATAAGGCAGTTAAAGGACTCCAAGAGCTAATCACTAAATGTGCAAGGTTAGGTGGGCCACGCATAGTTTGAAAAATGGGGAAACATGCTCTGTGCACCGGATGGGAAATGCGGTTGACAGTGCAAATTGGCGAATATGAGATGGATCAAGTGATATTAGACCTAAGTTCGGATGTGACTGTATTACCAAAGCAGACTTGGGAACACATGGGCAAGCCCGCACTACAGTGGTCTCCCATTCAATTGTGGATGGCGAACCAACAAAAGATCTTACCCATGGGAAGATTGACAGGAGTAATAGTGGACATCGATGGTGCAAGCACACAGAAAAATTTCAAGGTAATAGAGATTGCATATGATAGTAACCCTTACCCCACATTACTTGGAATAGACTGGCCAATTGATATGAATGGATTCATCAACCTAAAGAAGCATAAAATGATTTTCGAGAAAAAGTCCCTACGTGTGATAGTTCCACTGGATCCTGCCAAAGGAAAACGTTACACAGAACTCGTGCAAGACAATCGAAGTGATGAGGAGTTAGATTGTATCTATAAAATAACCATGTGAAACTAGGATTGGCTAAATCCAACCGCAGATGAAAGGATCCCGTGGGAGCACGCAAAATCCTACATGTTGGAGTCTGACGAAGAAGATGAGAGATGGCACAATCGGTTGAGTGAAGTGACGACGCTACATTGTAATATGATGACCAAATCACTGTATTGCATGACCACCCACGCTAGATATCTACCAACATATGATGGACTAATAGTGGTGGACGAATTCTTGAGCAAGTTTGAGAGTGCAGTACCAGAGCACCAGAGGTTTGATGCATTAAAGTGGGTGTTGCATGCAACACCTGTGTGTTGGTGGGGAACACATGAAGGAAAATTTGAAAACTGGTGTGATTACAGAAGGTTGATGTAGCTAAGGTTTGGGAAGCCAGAGCTACGAATAACCGAGAAATACAATGGACACAATGACCCGCACATACACCTCGCAAAATGAACCAAAGCCTATGGCGAAGAGCTCCAGCCTGAATGGGTACATTTATTTTATCATACCCTAGATGTGATCCCCATAAACTGGTATACTGAGACAGAGCTCCGACATGGTACGGGCGAATGGGATATCTTGTGTGAAGGGCTTTTATTAACGTTCTTATTTGAAGACCAATGGATGGATACTGTTGACGATGCGCTGCAAATTGTGAAAGTCGCTATCTTCAAAATACCATAGGAACCAGAAGAAATAGTTCAACCAGAATGGTCACATCAGTTAAGCCATATCATAGAATGTTATAACACGCAAGTGGAGGATGATGATGATGACCCTCAAAAAATCAACATTCCGGAAATAGAAGGGAGTCGTGAAATTCGAGGACCATCGATTGAGGACCTCGACATCATAACGCCACTAAAAACAAAACAGGTGAACATTAGTACAGATGAGGAGCCGAAGTACGTGACCCTGGGGGACTATTGGGATGATGCCATGGTGGATAAGGTCATCAAGTTACTGCATGAATATCAAGACTTATTCCCAACCAAAATAACAGAGTTAAAGGGGATTCTTAGTGACCTAGGGATGATGAAGATAACTCTGAAACTGGAAGTGAAGCCAATTAAGCAGTGTCCTTACCATTTTAATTCGAAGTATAAGAAAAACGTTTGTGAAGAATTGGACAAAATGTTAACAGTAGGAATTATTGAACCTATGGAAGACTCTAACTGGGTGAGTCCTATGATAGTGCATGAGAAAAAACAGAAGGGCGAAATTTGAATCTGCGTGGACCTCCAAAAATTGAATGATGCCTGCGTTCATGACCCATTCCCAACCCCACTTAGAGATGAAGTCCTAGAGAATGTTGGTAGACAAGAACTGTACTTGTTCATGGATGGCTTCTCGGGGCACCATTGATCAAGATCATGCCAGAAGATAGGAGAAAAACCACCTTTGCAACCTACTGGGGATGTTTCCAATATACTGTTATGCCCTTCGGGTTGAAGAACGTGCCATCAATATTTTCACGCGTAGTAGTGGCCGCGTTCAAAGAATTAATTCATAAGTTTTTGAAGGTTTATTTTGACGATTGGACTATATTTGGGCTAGTCAAGAAACATGAAGCAAGCTTACGGTTGATGCTGGATACATGTTGAAGACACCAAATTGCACTAAATCTCAAAAAATGTACATTCCTCGTCTCTTTTGGAAACTTGCTCGGCCATGTAGTCTATAGACAAGGCCTGATGGTGGACCCTACGAAGATTGTTGTCATACTCAATCTGCAAGTGTCTTGAAGTGTCAAACAACTCCATACCACGTTGGGACACAATGGCTACTATCAAAAGTTTATTAAGGGCTATGCACAAATCACAGCACCAATGGAATAGTTGTTGAAAAAGGACGCTACATATTGTTGGAATGATGACTGTAAGAAGAGTCTGGAGATTCTAAAGGAAAATATGGAATCTACCCCCATCTTGTTTTCCCAAAATGGGACGTTGAATTTCATGTCCATGTTGATGCGTTGTGTATTGCGTTGGGCACTGTACTCACGCAGGAAGGAGTGGAAGGCATTGATCACCTAATCGCATTCACAAGTCAAATTTTGTCTAAAGTAGAAAATAACTACTCCACTACTGAGCGTGAGGGGTTGGCGATGGTATATGCGCTCCAGAAATACCACCACAATTTACCTGGCTGGCACTTTAAAATGTATACTGATCACTCTGCATTGAAATGCCTGGTGAACAAGCCTGTGTTGGGGGGCACATTTGTAGATGGTTGTTACTATTTCAGGAATATGATTTCGAGGTCATCATAAAGTCGGGATGCCTAAACGCAGGCCCAGATCACCTGTCTCGAATTGAGAATGGTGAGGAGCCAACAAATTTGGAGAAGGACTACCTAATGCACAGCTCTATGCATTGCGCATCATGGATGGCCACTTCAAGGATATAATCCACTTCTTAACCACAAGGATTGTGCCGCAAGGGTATTCAGTTCAGCAGAAGAAAGAATTGGTGGTACACGCACTGGATTTTACTGTTATCGCAAAGCAACTCTACAAAATGGGAAATGACGAAATATTATGAAGATATGCACCTAAATTTGAATGAGGATAGATCCTCACAGAAGCACATGGGGGGGTTGCAAGAGGACATTATGCGAGACGGGTGATAGCACAAAACATTCTTCACGTCAGACTATGGTCGCCAACCCTACAGCAAGACTCAAAAGCATATTGTTGGGCCTGTGACGTATGTCAGCAGACTGGGAAAGCAACGTGAAAGGGATGAGATGCCACTCAATCCATAGATGATGCTACAACCATTCAAAAAATGGGTCATAGACTTTGTGGGGCCTATCACCCCTCAAGGGAAGACAGGCGTGTGTTATATCATCACTCCAACAAAATATTTAACCATATGAGTGGAAGCACAGCTAGTTAAGGACTGCATGGTTGCTACAGCTGTAAATTTTTTATTTCACAACGTCTTGACATGGTTTGGATGCCCGAAAATTATAATGAGTGACCACGGAACACACTTCCTAAATGAAACTATTATCGCACTCACTGAATAATTTCAGGTGTATCATCAACAAAGCACACCATACCATCTACAAGAAAACAGGACCATAGAAGCATTCAACAAGATTCTGGAGAGTGCATTGACCAAAGTATGTAACACACAACAAATCGATTGGGATTTACACATACCTGTTGTGCTATGGCCATACAAAACCACATGCAAAAGATTAACAGGGCAGACACCATTCAGGTTAGTCTACGGCATGGAAGCCATCATCCCAATGGAATACATTGTACCCAGTTTGTGGATAGCAGCAATGATAGGCATGGCCGACCATGAAGCCTTGGAAGAGAGGCTCACGCAACTGGAAGAACTAGAGGAAGAATGATTTCTGGTAGGCTTCCATCAGCAGGTACAAAAACAACGCGAGAGAGATTGGCATGATTTCCACTTCAAGTTGCTTACGTTCAAAGTCAATGATCTGGTATTACTGTATGATAGCAAGTTCAAGAAATTCCCTAGAAAAATCTAAATGCATTGGTTGGGACCATATGTAGTCAAAGAGGTCACCCATGGGGGCATGGTCCAGCTCGACGAGCTTAATGGAGAGTCGTTCCTAGGAAAGGTAAATAGCAGTAGCCTAAAGCTCTACACGAGTGGGTCAGCTACCTCACTAACCAACCAAAGTATAGTCTCTGCACTTCAAGCATTTGAAAGAAAGTGCAGGACTATAAATGAGTCTGCTAGAAAGTTGCGTGGAAATAGGGTTCTGCATAAGAAGCATTTATTACAGGAATCGCAGTCGCGCATAGAGGGTTGTGCTGCTGCGCGGAAAGGCGAGAAAGTGACCATTGAGGTCACTGTTCATGATAAGATGGTCAATCTAAAGCAACAAGGAGCGGACGGCGAACATTTAAGACATGAAGTCAGTATTAGATTTGAAACAATCTCCAGTATGTATCGCATTAACGAACCAGAAAAGGAGGGAACGGTCGAATTTGAATATTGGCTAGCTTATAAATCATAGTTGGTTGTTTGTTGAACAAACCATGGCACTATGAGACTTAAGTTATTGAGTTCCCTGATAGATATGGACCCATCCAACTACGATGATTTGCAGGATCTTTGGGACAGCGTAATGCTAATGGTCGAAGTCACCGTGCCAAGCTCAATACCAATAGTAAGAGACATACCACAAATTCCCAAACAGATAGCAGGATTGGTCTAGATATGGCCACAAAACCTATGGTCAGCTAAGCAGTCTATAAAAAATAAGGGCGAGATGGTGAATATTAGGATATCATGGACAAGTGAAACCCTAGGCTACGTGCCTACGAAAAACCTTGAATATTGGGACCTCGTGGACAACAACATCTCTCTTGCAAAAATGCAACACAAGCTACAACAGATATTAAGTATACGAGAACAGAGATTGCAAACTTGCTACACTAGCACAAAGAGTTCATGGCTTTCGCATCTCAACTAGAGCTAAAATCCTACGAGAAGTTGCCTTGTGTTAAATGAGTAGATCAGAATGAGCATCATCGGTTAGGTGAACTAGTAGGGGCAATCGAGCAATAGCTTGAAGAAGTGTTGCAAGAAGCAAGGATGGAACAATGAAGTGCAATACGTCACTCACAGGGGTGGTGAACCGCGAAGCCTTGATAGCACATCTCGCTGCACCGACGAGTGACTCGGGACGAGTCATGATGATTATGTTGGGGGCCTGTTGGGCAGCGTGTTATCACTCAAGAAGCGATTACCAAATTGTTCACACCTGTTTGTTTGTGAAGGTTAGGTGTTAGTCCAAGTTCAGTTTTTCCATGTTCAATGTAGTGTCTAGGTATTTAGAATCTTTGTGGCATGGTTACATAAAGGTAAATAATTAGTTCTCATTCATCATTGGTCCCATAACCCGCATAAATTCCTTGTATCAAGTTTGTTTTAAGGTTTTGATGTGTTATATAGAAATTTAGGTGTTTTCGTAGTGCAGAAACAAGTCTAGGCATTTTTGTAGTGCAAAACCCAGATTTTACACTGGCTGCACTACAAAATCGGAGATCCGTGCAATCCATAGCATATCTTTCCTAGCTATCATATCTGTCACATTCAGTTATGGTTGCATCATCCACTGCCAACTTAGACACTTCGCCTATCATGTCCAACCGCTTATCTTCATCATTAGAGTCGTTAGGTACCCTGGTACGCTCGGATTGCAAGTTTCAAAAAGAGCCAGGTATTCACAGTCATGATTATGACTGTATTTATTGCATGAGGAATAATTAGCAAATGTTAAATTTGAATTCCTAAAATGTCAAGCGAGGCAGTATTCAAGCGAGGCAGCCATCAAGCGAGGCAGTGATCAAAGGTTGAGACAACACTAGTATATCAAGTTTTCAATACACTAAAGTATCATGGAAGGATCGACAAAAAAGAAAGAGCACAGGAGGTAAATGTTTGAGGAGCGAGCCTGAAGATCTAGACATCATCTTGAAGAACAGGGAAGTGCAGTGTGCATTCAAGCAGGTTGGATGTTGGAATTTCTACGAAAAACTCCAGGGAGGTCATGCACAAATCACCAAAGAATTTTCCTTGAATTTCACAGGTCTGAATTCAAAAGTTGGTGTGCTTGAATTGCAAATTTCACCAGAGGTAATCTCCACAGTCACTGAGATTCTGAGAGGACAAGAAAAATGGCTTAAAAATTTTAAATTTCATACGACCCCCTACAAGGAATTTCTGAAGCCAGATTTCATTAACTCATATTTAAACAAGTCTGTGCCTAGAAATTATGTCAAGGACTCATATGCCAATTTGCTTACCTGCATACAGAGGTACCTAACCTGTGAAGGGAGATATAATAAGGTGTATTCATATCATTTCAAGCTTCTGTTGCATTTCATAGGAAAGACATATTTATTTACCTTTCTATTTATTTCTTAGCTTGAGCAAAATGTGTGACAAAGTGTAGCTAAGGAAAGAAGCCTGTGAGACCTCAGTGTGTCACCACAACTTAGTTAAGTTGCTTTTTCTGCATGAACTCCAAAGAGTAGGTAGGGATTGGCCCACTTTCATGTTTATGTCTAGTTTTAAAAATGAAACTGATCTCAGACCACAAGTTATGAAAGATTCTTCACCAACAACTGATCATCATACAAAAACGGGATCCAAGAGATTCACAAAATTGAAAGCCAGTAAACAAGTAAGGGAGCCTCCCAGATCGCTAGTTATTCAAGACACACCCCAGCAGTCCCTGAAAGAGAAAACTCTGATCAAGAAGGTAGAAGTGAAGCATCTACAGGAGAAGCAGTCCAAAGAAGAATGAACAAGAGTTAATTAGCCAAAGAAAAAGGCAAGAAGGTGGTTGTTGAGGAAAGCCCTGTTTCAAAGGGAAGCTTGAATGACTTACTGCAAGCTATTGACATTGAAGAATCTCCCTTGGTTCAAGCAGATTTGATAGAATCAAGTAAAGACAAAACTAAAAGAGTCAAAGCCTCAAAAAATCTCAAGTTTGATGACCAGGTTTCTCAATTTGTCTTTAAGCCAAGAAGACCCATGACGAGGAATTTCAAACAGATGTAGGAGATGATGCCAGAAGCAGGTGGAACAGAGGAGATTGTAAAAGCTCATGACAGGCCCTTGCCTTCATCAGAAACATCATCATAGTTGCATAGAGAAGATAGAGGAAAGGCAATCATCTCGCCAGAAGGAAATAGTGTTGAAAATTTGAAAAATAAATTAAGGTTAGCAAATCTTGAAATTGCTAAATTGAAGAAAGCCTCTAGGAAGCATGCAATCAAGGAGCCTCATTTTGACAAAATGCAAGATTTGTGGGAAGATAAAACATTCCAAATACCTAAGGTGGTCGACTGTAATACACAATATTATACCTGGACAGTCCCTGCACTAAAGGAGGCAGCATTCATCAGAAGGGTTAATACAAAACTAAGAGCTGGGATCAGAGTTATGAAAAGGAAAATTGAAGATTTGAGGATGCAACTGAGTCAGCGGGAAAGATCTCCTTAAGAAAACCACACAGCAAGTAAGGTTATATTCAAAATTTTGATCATTTACCTTGTTACAGTTTCTTGAAGGATGAGACATCTCTACTCAGTTTTCATATCTTGAGGCCAGTCGAAAGGGATATGTCTAGATAAAAGAGGCTTAAGTCAGTCAGATGTTGGTATCAAACTGTGTTTTGTGATTACACAACAGTTTCGTAGCATGCTACGAAACTGCTGAAGCAACATAATTGAACCCAGTTTACCAATTCTGAGCAATCAAGGGGAAATTTTTTGAAAAGGAAGTGTCAAAAAAGGTCATTACAATGTGCAAGCAACAGGCAAAGGTAAAACAAGCGGAGGGAAAGAAATATGAACTATAAAGTTTTGTCATACAAATCTTTGCTAGTTTTCTCCACAACATTTCAAACAGTTTTGAAGAAATTTTATCTCCATACGAATATATGGAAAGGGTCTACAACACATCAAGAACGTGACACTACACCCTTGTGTGATCAAAGAATATATCATGGTTAATTAATCTCAAACATCCTTAAGGAAACCAAACTCAGGAAAACAGGGGCAGTTTCCTACTTTGCAGGAGCTGTAAAAGAGATAAGATATTAAGGGCCAGCAAGGAACTTTAAACATCCAGCAAAGTTAAATTGAAGGGAACCACTTGTCAAAAAACAAGTCTTTATTGTAATTAATGTTATTATCAGCATGGTATGGAGTTAGACTCCTAATTGTATTAGGTTGCTAAAATGTCTAGTTAGCAGTTTGTTGCATTTAATAATTAGTTAGAGTTTGAATAGGTATCATAGCAAGGAGAATTCGAGTTCCCCTCATGCTGGAGGAGGAATCTCAGAGCTCTATATATAGTTGAAGAGCTAATGTACAAGGGGTTGGAAATTTATTTAAAAAAAGCTTTGATATTTGGCTTTATGTAAAAAAAACTTTGTTTTAGTAATACAAGACTTGGCTTTACTTCTTGGGTATCAGAAGGAATTTATTGTTCAGAATGTTGTGTATTATCCTCTCCTCAGTATTTACAGTGGTATAGATGTGTGATTACTTAGAAATCATTGATTGTGCTCTAATTTCCTTCATATATTTATAAACTGTGTTGTCCTATATGTTTCTGGTGTATTATGAATGGTTGAATTCTAAATGTCCTAACTTCTATGTAAGGTTGATATCATTGTTATGCTGAACCTGTTTTGACTCCATAAGCCGAATGGATAATCTCTAATTGTGTTTCCACCACTCTCATTTTTCTATCTTTGTTTTACAAGAGTTATCCATCTTAATCTTACTCAAAAAATCATTGATCCTTTGAGAGAGCCCTCTCAGGTTGGGGAGGCTAAGCCTTAGCCTAAAGTAGGTTTGAAATAGTTACTTAAGGTCTTCCTGGTCAGCAACCTTCCAGGGTCAGATTTTAAGATAACATTTTGGTGCGTCTACCTGGAGTCTGAAGATTATTCATTCCAGAAAAACAACAGACTGAACTTCTGGAGGTAGCAAGAGCTCAAAAGACTTTTCGAGGCTGCAATCTACCTTGGTGACTCCATATATTTTCAAAAGCTTAAAAGGTGGCTTCGAGAGGGAGATATACACGGAGCAATCCTAACCCATATCCACCTACTCCTGTGGACAATCCAAACACCATTTCAAGGAGCAGAACAAGATTTACTAAAACACCAGGTACTCCATATTGTTCAAAATTTTTGCTCTCTGAATTTTCAAGAAGTCCTAAAGACAAAATTGTTGATGATAAGATTCATGAGGTGTTGTTGAGGTCTGAAAACGAAGAAGAACTCATTAGAATTATTTTAGATTTACAAAAAATAGGAATTGATACTTCGTCTTTAGTGTCACAAAAAGATAAAGAGGAATTTTGGGAGGTTGTTACTCCTGAATTATGTTAGAAGAGGAAGATTTAAATAAAATCAAAGAACTTGATCCTTTTGAAGTCTTACTTAGATCTAAAACTGGTTTACCCCTTCCCAATTGGAGTACATTTGTTAATGGCTTGCAAAGTCAAAATATTCATTTTCGTATCAACACCTTATCCTCTGCCTTTGCTAGTCCTAATAGTTCTCAGACACTAGGAAATCCACCTCATATCAGTTCTGGTTCCTCTATCCCTTCAGTACATTTCATCACTGTTCCTCCATTAATTATGTCCGTACCTGCTAGGTATGCTCCATTAGCCCTCCCTGTTGTTTTACATGACCTTCCTCGCAAAGAGTTGAGTAAGGACACACTATCGCAAGGAGATGATTGATGATGCATTACATCACAAGGTAGGAATGTTCCAAGTGGATATTGGTGGCCACCTGCCTATTCCCCTTGGACCCACACCATTGTTTCTTTTAGTTTTTCAGTTTTCTTAATTGCAGCACAATTTACTATTTTTGGCATTTTTTTGAGTCTTGAACTACTAGAGCTGTTTTGAGACCCTAAACGACGATTTTTTACAAAATTAATTTAGTCATTGTTATAGCAATCACATTATCAGTTGTATTCCTCAAAGATATCTTTCCAATGAGGTATCATACACGTCAAACAGAGATAATATGACCAAGTTACGACCCTGAGAAGTTCACTTCCCAACTAACCCTAACGGGGCCCATAAACTCTTAGTGTTACGTCTCCTCGGGTTAGGGTTTTGGTTGTTTAGGTTTTTTTCTTTCTTTTCAATAATAAAAAGGACCTTGAGCCTCATTTTAATAGTTCAGAGGCATGTAGCCGCCACATCTCTTCTCAGAGATAAGATACCATCGCTCGAGCTATCTTATTTCCATTCTGTTTGTAAGCATAGTTCAATATTTTTCTATTAATGAAATGAAGTGTTTTTTTACTACATATCTATGTTTATGATTATATCTGTAAGTTGTAGCGCTCCTATTTAAGTTTGGATTAGTGGTATCAGATTTGTCTGCTCTTTCTCTATTTTTTATTTTCATGTCCCCATCGAGGTTAGGGTATAAGGAGTTAGGGCTCGATCTGGTTGAACCATTGCAGGATCAGCCTTGCAAAACCTGGCGACCTCTCATGGTGGAAGAAAAGAAAGACAAGGAGGCAGGAGATCCTTTCAAAATGTTGCTCGTGGAAACCCTCAAGTGACATAAGGACACAATGATGGATAACTTTGCCCAAATCCTTCGACAGCTACCCATAGGTGATGCATCTTCATCCAGCAGCCACTCTGGAGGCACTACTCCTTTTAAGGTACAATTTAACTTCGATATTCCCATATTTGAAGACCTAATAGATGAAGATGTCATAGATAAATGGTTAAATCTGTTGGAAGGATATTTTTCATTTCGTGACTTTAACAATTAGGAAAAGATTACTTTTGCACTTCACAAAGCCACCCCACACATCAAGGACTAGTGGGAAACATACTGTGAACAAAAGGATGAGAGTGAACCCTCACTATTTTCAGTCACAACCACTTGGAATTTTTTCTGAGATGCCACCAAGGAACAGTATTACCCTATCGGGAGCTATGAAGATAAATACATAAAGTGGACCATGCTACGACAGGGAAGGAACCAAGATGTGCTAGATTTCACAAATATTATCCATACCCTACGCACAAAGATGGGTATCAAGGATACTAAGCGTCATCTGGTGCACAAGTACTGCAGTTGTCTACAAAAGTACATACAGGATGAGATGGAGTTCCTAGACATCTCCTTTCTCAGCACAACTTATCGATACGCTATAAAGATTGAGCAGAAGTTTAAATAGAAGAAGCAGGACTTAGGATCTATGAATCCAAAGCAAGGAAAAGGTGCCCCCAAACCACATAACAAAGGACAAAGCCAAGGCGGGGCTACCCAGGAAAACCCGCTGAAGCTGCAAGCAAACAAAAACACCACGAAGATGAAGAAGTACACGGGAAAATGGTGTGAGTTCCATAAGAGCTCCACTCATAATACAAGTGACTCTCGGTCCAAGTAGTCACTGGTGGCCGAGTTGAAGGCTTATGAATCAAATGCAAGTTCTTACACTAAATCAAAACCCGATAAGGGAACTGAAAAAGGGAAGCAAATCATTGATGCAGAGTCGAGTTCCATCATGGCCATTACAAAGATCTTGAAAATTGAGCCTGAAGATCCAGAGGAGGGGGAACACCTCTTGCCCTCACAGATGTGGGTGAAGGGTTCTCCGCTACAGTTCATTTTTGACAATGGCAGCCAAAAGAACCTCATTTCAACAGAGGTCGTGAAGCAACTGGGCCTAAAGACTATAGCACATCCACAGTCGTACACCATCAGGTGGCTTCACCAAGGACAAGATATTCACATTAGCCAGTAGTGTCGCATTCCCTACAACATCAAGCCCTGCACGAATGAGGCACTGTGTGACATTTCTTCTTTTGAAGTTTTCGATGTATTATTAGGAAAACCATAGTTGTGGAAGTGAAATGCTATATATGATTCTAGGCCTCATTCTATGATTATTAGTTTGGCTAATAAGTTGTACAAGATACTGGAGGTAGCCCCTCCTGCCACCATTTCTTTGATCACTGCAAAGCAATGTAGTAATATCATTTCCTAGACCAGGAAAATTGTTTTTGTTATGATTCGCCCCCAAGGCAAGAAGAAGGTTGTGGCCACGGCTTCCAGGCAGGGCTCCTCTTCATAGCAACAACAGATGGACAAGGTCATGGAGGAGTACATGGATATTTTTTCCTCACCCACAGGGGTACCTCTACACTTTCAAGTCAAACACTCCATCGATCTGACCTCAGGTGCATTGCTACCCAATGGACTAATTTATTGACTCTCTGTTCTGGAGAATGATGAGATAAAGAGGCAAATTTAGGAACTACTACAGAAAGGGTTCATTAGGCCCATCTCATCACCTAGTGGGAGCCCGATTGTATTGGTACAGAAGAAGGATGGGACCTAGAGGCTATGTATTGACTATCAGGCACTGAACAAGATCACTATCCAAAATAGGTACCCAATCCCACGAGTTGATCACCTTCTAGACTAGGTCAAGGGGGAAAAATATTTCATCAAGATTCCCTTGAAGTCAAGTTATCACCAAGTGCCTATCGAACCCTCTAATGTGTGGAATACTTCCTTCAAATCCAAGGAGGGCATTTTCGAATGGTTGGTCATGCCATTTGGATTGACGAACACCATTTCAAACTTCATGAGACCAATGGATGACATCTTGTGACCCTCCACCAATGCATTCATGGTGTTGTATTTAGATTACATCTTGATCTTCATCCAAAGTTGGGAAGAGAACCTCCACCATATTTGGTAGGTCCTTCAAACCCTTCGACAACACAAGTTGTGTGCTAATTTTGAGAAATGCACCTTTGGCTTGAACCACTTTCAATATCTAGGGTACATCATTGATGAGTAGGGTGTACATGTGGACCCATCCAAGATACAAGTCATTTAGGATTGGCCAACCCTAACCACTCTCATAGAGCTCCATAGCTTTTTGGGTCTTGTCAATTTCTAATGTAGGTTCATGTTGGGGTTCTCTCATATCACTTAGACTTTAAGTCAAGTCACCAAGGGTGGAGTGAAAGAAAAGTTATTTTGGTTGGAAACCCAACAATGAGCATTCTTTGACTTGAAGAATCACCTATGTTCTGCACCAGTGCTCACATTACCAGACTTGCAACAACCATTTGAGATTGAGACATATGCCTCTAACTATGCTATTTGTGTGGTTATTACTTAGCGTGTGAATCCAGTGGCTTACCATAGTGAGACACTTTCAAACACAGTCTAAAAGTACCCCGCTTATGACAAAGAAATGTATTCCATTGTGCAAGCCTACCGTCAATGGAAGCATTACATTCTGGGGAAGGAAACAGTCATCCACATAGACCACCAGCTTCTACAGTTCATACAGACACAAGGGAAGTTGCAAAACAATCACCATTAGAAATGATCCACCTATCTACAATAGTTCCATTTGAACATTAAGTATAAGAAGGGCAGCACCAACAATGTCATTGATTACCTAAACTGACCACCGGTCATGGCACTTATCACTGTGCTTGACTCCTGTGGGCATGAGACATCAAGGTGGCTGCATATTTACAAGAGTGATCCAAAATTCAACAGCATATACTAGACACTCCTAGAAGGGAAGAAAGTTCCAAATTTTTACCTTCAGGATGCACCATTATGCCACTGGGACACATCTGTGTTCCTTTAAGTGAGCATGCGAAGATGTTTTGGGAGGCACACTATAGTTGGGTCGCTAGACATTTTAGAGTAGAGAAAATAATGGTGGAGACGATGTATGCCTCATCCAACCAAGGCCCCAATCAGGCCTTAAGGACTACCTCTTTCTTCTCTGTTGCTTCCACCTATGTAAGTAGCTACTTAGCCTCCTTCATCTTGGTGAGGCGTTGTGTCATAGCAACGATGTGCGTCGTCACCCTTACTTCATCATATTACTGATGTAGGTCATGGACTTCTGTATTCAATACCTACAGGATGGGATCTTCCTGCAGGCTCATCACTACTTCCATAGCCTGCTCAAGTAACGTGGTGCAATCCGCCACCGCAACATCCACCATCACAACTCCATCTTTAACAGCAGCTTTGCATTGTTTCCTTACCTCTGGTGGGGTTGAAGGCTACAACTTGAGCTCCAGTTCTGTTATCTTTATGTTCAGCTCAAACTGGACTCTAGCCACTTCTTCCTTCGCATTGTGCACACCTGCAACAAGTTTTCTGATCTTTTCCTCCAATGGTGCTTTCTATGGGATATGAAGTTCTGGCACCGTTCTACATTCTTCTACCACTGCGGCAACGAGTTGGGCACTCTACGCCTGAATTCTCTCCTTTTCCTGAAATCCTCTGTCTTCTTGGTGAACATTTACTCATTGTTCACCCTATATTCACTAATTAGGCTTAGTGCGCACTTCTTTTGAGCTACACACCTGCCTGCAACGTGTGAAGGAATTCACTAGGGAGTGCAGCTAGGTTGAGGTTGATGTTCTTCAAAGAACTTATGAGATGACCTTGTCATCAGCTGCCTCTGAGCTCAAGGATCCATCTGGCAGCGTGACTGCCTGGAGATCCAGCGATCGAACCATCTCTGCTGCTTGATTGGTTCCCAGTGCCACACTTGTCTATGGAGATCTTATCTACCCTGCACTCACCTAGATCCTACTTGTCTGAATGTGCAGCTCGTGTAGATCCTTCTGGATGGTACCTACACCTATTGTTGCTATTGTTCGAACTGCTATAGCAGTTCCACTATGGGTTGCACACCTTATCTCCAATATCATCAAGATCACCTTCTACTTCCTTCCTTTTCTTCTCCGCTCACTTGCTGGTGCTCGCGGCCAGATCGGATGGGGTATGCAAACCTGTTGGCCAACACTTGATGGTTTCCTAGATGGCATCATCCATGGCCAAGTAAGACAGATCAAACCATTTTTTGCAAATACTTCTGCGCCCTAATGTAGATGTGGTGGAAATTTTCCATAAACTCTACATACTCTACTAGTTACTCAAACATGGTTGGTGACAACTGTCGCTTCTAGTTGTGGCCATGCGAATTCTCACCTCCATCAGCACCCAGAAGACTTTGGTCTTTGTGACGCGTGCGGCATCCTTTTTTGCCCAGAGGGATGCAAACTGTGTAGCCTCCAGAAAATATTTCTCCATGGGAGGAAACTGACTATCCTCCAGCATATCCCAAGCCACTAATATGATGGAGAGTAACAACCATGCATAGTGGAATGTTTTACTCTCATCATGTGCCTCTCGATAGTTCGCAAGGAACTCGATACAAAGGTAGCACGAACCTCACACCCTCCTCACACTGTGCAGCTAGTGAAATAACTGGCGCCCGAACCTCATCCGTGTGTCATTTTCTCATGACTTTGCCAGCAAGGATTTGCGTGGCAGTTTTTACCATGGGGTTGGCAATTGAGCTGATAGAGTACTCGTGTCACTTCTTTAAGAGCTTGAATTTGTACTCATTTTCTCTGTGAGGTTGTGCTTGCTCATCTTTCCACCAAACTCCTCGGCCAGATTTAGCCCTAAGTGCAGCAACAGTGTGATCCAATGGATCAGCATATCAGTGATAGGGATTGACACACTCATCCACAAGCATTTGTCATGTACCAAGGTTAGCAACTACTTGATAAGAATAAGGTTGATGTTGGAACCGTGGTAGTGGGGCACCCATAACCAGTTCAGCAACCCTGACTGGTTCACTCCGCAAATCCACTCCATAGGCTCCAACGTGGTGACAACCGATTCCTTATAAAATACCTTCTTGATATATTTATTTATTGCAAGGTGGGGGAACCTCTCGTGGTCCACCAAATCCTAGTCTTCCAGTTTAAAAATTGGAATCTACACCAAGAAGGGACCTTCAAAAGGGATGCTCTCCAGTAGCAGGGGTGTATTGAGGAGGAATTTTCCTATATCTGGGTCCTTAGGGACCTTCACTTTTCCCTTACATAGAGGGATATAATCTAACAGTTTGGAGATAGGGTCCACCCCCTTGGCATCTATATCCTTCAAGCCTTCTTCAGCCTCCAAATCGACCACTTTCCCCTTATCCTTCGCTAGTTGTGTTTCCTTATTCTGAGCCTGGGTAGCAGCATGCTTCCTCGGTGACTCATGCACTATAATGGGCTTCTTCTGCTTGTCTTTCTTGGGCTTGGGGACTTCCCACACCAATGTAGGTTTTAGCCTAGGTAACCTCGGCGCCATAGGCACAGCAGCTAGAGCCTCCACACTCACATCTTCTGGAACTGCTCCCTTAGAAGCAACATCTCCACAAGTACTCATGGCTTCTGTGAGGGTTGGTCCTAGCATATTCTCCAGGATGAATGTCTGATTTACCTCTCATAACTTGCCAAATGCAAGGCTCGTGACTAAATCCTCCCAATATGAGTGATTCAGATGCAATCAACAACACATCTCAATAAAAATTCTAAGGATGTAAAGTGTTTTTCGCTGGATAGCCACGCATAATTTATAAGAGGATTTAAATTCAAATTCAATCGTTCCCCCCAAAATTCATTCATAAATGTTGATTTGGCAGCAGACATCCAAAGATTTCAGCCTTAAATGCCACCCCCCCTTCTCGTCTTAACTATCTTATGGCAGTCAAATCATGAACAGTGACTGTAACGATCATTTCTTGGTTGTGCTGTGTGGTCTCTCCCCTAAGAGCGCAGCTCCCTATGCATGCCTTTAGATGCTGTGACATGACCCATTTTCGCACAGCACCTCTGAAGCATAGTTTCACCAACCGGGCAGTGTATTTTACAGTCCCACGCTCCCTTGCAGCTACTTGGAGTGCTAACATTGTGCTATCGTCATGTAGTCATTGGGCCAAATCCCCACGTATGGCTTCAATCGGCTTCCATTTATCCTTCCCGGAAATGGATCTCCATTCAAGTTCACGAGCTGAACTGCTCCACCATCTGTAATTTCTTTGATAACATACGGTCCCAGAGAGTGCATCTGAAACTTCCCTGGAAACCTATCAAACTTACTGTCATATAATAAAGCCAAAGCACTTACCTTGAAGGTGTGTAGTTTGATGTGCAAATCATGCCAAGCTTTTTCGTGTTCCTTCTGACCCTGATGATGGAATCTAGCCAAAAACCTATCTTCCTCGAGCTCCATTAGATACGCAATTCATTCTTCTAAGGCTACACGGTCTACCATTCCTGTGAAAGCCACTATGCATAGACTAGACTCGATGCACTCCATAGGTATTACAGCTTCTATGCCATAGACCAACCTAAAAGCTGTCTGGCCAGTAAGATTTTTACAAGTAGTTCTATAAGCCCATAATACTATCGGTACGCTCACGTCCCAATCATTCTGCTGTGCATTGGAAACCTTCGTTAGTGCATTCTCCAATATCTTATCAAAAGCCTTAACCATTCCTTTGGCATGAGGATGATATGGCGTACTCTTTTGATGGTAAACCTAGACCTCTTTTGTTAGCGCGTTGATCGTTTCATTGAGAAAACATGTAACGCAATCACTCATCAAAACCTTCGGGCAACCAAACCTGGTCAACACATATTCAAACAAGAATTCCATTGTTGTTACCCCTATACAGTCTTTCACAGGTTGTTCCTTTGTCCACCTAGTCAAATATTTTGTGGCAGTGATGATATACCGCGCACCATTTTTCTTGCATGGAGGCTAAATCGATCCTACAAAATCAATTGCCCAATTCTCAAATGGCTGCAATGACACCTGTAGATAAAAAGGAAGCCTATCTCTCCACGATGACCTACTCGTTCTTTGACATGCATCACATGCCATATAATATGCTTTAGAGTCTTTATGCAGCGTTAGCCACCACAATCCATTGGGTAAAATCTTTTGCACTGTTGCTTTTCCCGCATAATGCCCTCTCGCAGCTCCTCCATGAGCTTCAGCGAGGATACTGTTCCGTTCAAAATCGGGAAAATAACGTCTAAGTATCTTTCCCTATCCCATTTTATACAAATGCCCTGCAATTACAGAGAAATATGTTGTTCGCACCACCAATTATTCTTTTGCTGACTTGTGTATCCCTATGGAGTCATCCCTGTAGTCAAAAAGTGGATAATATCAGCAAAGTATTATCCGCTATGTGCACCACAAAGAGTTGTGCATCAAGCAGCCCCTCCTCCAAATTAGTAGGTTCTTCTCCTATTTCAATGCATGATAGATGGTATGGTCCCATGTTCAACCTTCCTAGCTTCACATTCACCTAAAAATCATATTCTTGAAACAACAACAGCCATTTGCATATCCCCCCCCGAACACAGACTTATTGACTAGATACTTCAATGCAAAATGGTCTGCGTACATCTTGAAATGTCTGCCTAGCAAGTAATGTCTAAATTTCGTGAGTTCGTACACCATAGCCAACCCTTCGCACTCTATTGTTGGATAGTTATTTTCTGCCTTTGACAACTTCCTTCTTGCAAACACTATAGGATGATCCATCTCTCCTTCACCAACCTATGTCAACACTGCTCCTAGCATAATACATGAAGCATCCACATGCACATGAAATTCCTTCTTCCAATTCGTGAATATCAAGATCGATGCAGTGACCATATTTTCCTTCAATACATCCAGTCTGTGTTGAAATTCTTCATTCAAATAGAATGTAGTGTCCTTCTTTATCAAATTTTCCATAGGTGCAATAATCTGAGCATAACATTTAATGAACTTCCGATAATACCCAGTATGGTCCAATGTTGCACGCAACTATTTAACACTTCTTAGTGCCTCCAAATTAATTATTACAATTATCTTAGCAGGATCCATCATTAATCCTTGTTTGCACACCACATGATCCAACAAGATTCTGAAAGGGATGCAAAACAAGCATTTCTTCAAGTTCAGCACAATTTGATACCTTCAGCATGTATCTGACATTATGCACAAGGTGGCTACATGGAACTTTACTAGCCCAAACACTGTCCAATCATCAAAATATACCTCCAATAACTTGTGAATAAATTCTTTGAACGTTGCGATTACTACACGCGAGAAGATCGCCGACACATTCTTAAGCCCAAAAGGCATCATTGTGTACTAGAAACTTCCCCATTATGTCATGAAGGTGGTCTTACTTCTATCTTCTGGCGTGACCTTAATCTGATGGTACCCTAAGAACCCATCAGTGAAGGAATATGCTTCCTATCCTCCCACATTGTTCAGTACTTCATTAATAAACAGTGTCGGGAAGGGATCATGGACATAGGTGTCATTAAGCTTTCTTATATCTACACAAATTCATCTCTCCTTTCTGCTTCTTCTCCTAGACTACCATTGGGCTCACCCAATTAGACTCCTCCACTAGTTCAAAAGTGCCTGCTTCCAACATCTTATCCAGCTCTAAGCATACATTTTCTTTATACTTGGGATTAAGGTGGTATGGCCTCTGCTTGATCAGCGTTGCATCTGACTTCAAGGTAATCTTCATTACACCCAAGTGTCTTATGATACCTTTCAGGTCTAAAAATTTGGTAGGGAACAAATCCTGATATTTGCAGAGCAACTCAGCAACCTTATCTACTGTGGCATCATCCCAGTAATCCCCAATCTTCGAAAATTTCGGCTACACCTTTAAGCCAATGTTCACTTGTCTAGTATTCAATGGTGTAGTGATGTCTGGATTCTCTATATGTGGTCCCTTAACTTTGCAGTGGCCTTCGGCCTCTCAGATGTTAATATTCCTTATATCATCATCATCTTTTTCAGTGGTCACATTATAGCACTCCAAAAAATGGCGCAGCTAGGTGCTCCAATCTGGTTGAATCAATTCTAAAGGATCCTATGGTATTCTAAATATTGTTGCCTTAACCTTCTGTAGTGCTTCGTCGATGCTTTCAAACCCATCCCCAAAGCTGAAGGTCATCAAAAATCATTCTCTTAAGATGTCCCACTTCGCACTACCATGGCAGATCTCTATTTCTAGGTACCAGTTCATAGGAATGATGTCCAAAGTGTGATAGAAAATATGCACCCACTCTAGCTATGACTCCGTTTCATAAGCCTTAGTCCATTTTGCTAAATGATCATGTGGATCATTTCTTCCATCATATTTTTCAGTTAGTTGAACTTTCAAGTGACAAAAATGCAATCTCATCATTCTTCTATACTCGCGCCATTCATCAAAACTGTCTTTATGTGTACCCCACCACTATGCAGGTGTAGTGCACATTACCAAATATAGCACTTGGAAGTGATGCTTCTCAGGTACTTCCCTTTCAAATGCATCCAAAACTTTATCTACATCAGTCAAACCATCATAATAAGGTAAATTTCTTACCTTTGATGACACACAGTGTAGCGATTTAGTCATCATATTACAACAAAGTGTAGATACTTTGTGTAGTCTATTCTGCCAATGCTCCAATTCTTAATCTGAATCTGACATATAAGAACTTTCGCAGTCCCATGAAATTTGTCCATCAGCTGTCAGATTTACCCAGTCTTGGTCTCGCACTGTTATCTTACATATCTGGTCTAAATCATATTCGCTTTCCTCATAGTCGCGGATCGGTTCAGTATAGCGCGGTCCTTCTACAGAGTCCAATGGAACTACAACACAGAGTGATTTCCTTTCAAATGACATTGTTTGCTTCTTCAGATTTATTGCTCCATTCATGTTGATAGCCCAATCAATTCCTAGGAGCACAGAGTATGGATTTTTGTCATCAACAATATCTATTACTTTGAAATCGGCCAACGCACTCGCACCTTCTATATCTACGGTCACTCCATGCAATCACCCAATAAGTATAATATTTTGTTAATTTTCCATCCTTAATTGAATCAGGGACCACTGCAGTGTAGGTCTCCCCATTCTTTGCAACGTCTATTTAGGCAGAACGTTAACATTTGACCACAGATCCAAAATAACTTGGTCCATCTCATACTCCCCAGTTTGTGCGGCGAGCCTCATCTCGCTCCCTGTTCTTGTCTTGTGTTTGCCTATTTTTCTGACTATGCGATGTCCTTCAAGAGCACCTTCCTTACCAACACACTTATTTATCAGTTCTTGAAGCCCTTCCACAACCTTGATATAATGCAGTAGCTTCATACAAGTCTCCAAGTAGGTAGTAAGCATGGAGGGGTCAACCTCTTCAAATAGCTTGTCCTGACTTCCTGAGGTAGAAGCCTCAGCGAAGCTTTTCTTTACTTCCATGAATGTTTCCTTCGCACGCTCCAGATAAAACCCAACCTCCTTTTCTGGAGCCTTGTGAACCCAATCACTTTCTTTGGGTTTCTTTCATTTATCATCACTAGTCATTATTCCACTTTCCAGAAAAATATTCACATTGGGATCCCCTTTGCGGGGCTCAACCATCATCATCTATAAATTATGGGTAGGCTATTGAGGCTGCACCTTCTTCTCCTGCATCTTAGCTATCAGTATAGGGCATTCTTTTATCGCATGGACAAACTTTGTGCAGTAGCGGCATGATGTTTGTGTCTGGCTTGTACACTCCCACGTGCAGTGTCCAAGCACTCCGCAATTATAGAAAATAACTTGTCCTCTACCTCTACTAGGTCCTCCTCCTCCTCAACCTCATCTGTGCCTCTGATATGCTTCGTGCACTCCCCCAATGCCTTGATTCAGAGGTCAAGTTTTTGTTTTCATCTGATACATGAGCGTTCTTTCCATCATCAATTCATAGCTACGACAATTACACTCATCGTGGCCCACCGATTTATAGAAATTACAAAATAATTGTTGTTGCGTCTGTATAATTTTTTATAGTAAGTGACAATTGTTCGTTACATGTTTTCTAGCTATCTGACAGATAGTAGACCATAGCGCAGGCCTTGTACTTCGTCTTGCGGAAGTCTCTTTCCTCAGGGGCATTGGCCCTCCCCCTGTAATATAATTCGTGAAAACAGGGCATAACCCTCTTTTCACACAAGAGTATTTTAATCCAAGTATTCAAATATTTCAAATACTTACCTCGCAGTCCTTTGAAAAAGCGCTACTCTGTTTCACTGTAGCTAACTGAGGTATCGACCGCAAATTCTGTAATAAATCCTCCTATGACTTGGTCAAGCCAGTGATTGACATTGCACGCGATCTTATTTTCAGAAGCTTCCAACCTCTGCACTAGCTTCAGGATCCACACTGGTGGACCGTCAAGCCTCCACCTTCCCTGGTCGTTTGCCAATTTAGTCGATCCACTCATATAGTTCGATCAGGAAGGTGCAGAAGAAAATTTCATGTATTTACGTGTATAGAAACCTGTCCAACCACTGTTCTTTTTTCAGGCACAAATTTATGTTCTCTTGCGCCGCAAATTCATGGATCTTTCTATCCAACCACTTCTCAATTTGTTTCTTTGTCGTATTCCAATGATGCGACATCACACATCTCTTTATGTAGATCCTGGTCCCGACAGCAGAACCATTTGTTGGCTTAGTGGGTCCTAACCCAGGTTCAGAGTTAGTTGTGCCAAACAAATCCCTATATTACTGGTCCTTTCGGCATCAATCCACGGAGCCACGGATTGAAGTCTAACCTGAAGTAGTATGGGGGGGTGCTCGAACCAAGTTTCTGCACGCAGAGGTTAGCGTGATGTCGTTTTATGCCCTAAATCTACCTTCATGCAGATCAATAAGCCTTTAAGGATTATCGATATAACTTCCTTGAATCGACCTCTAGACCTTTGCAAAGGTCTACAGTTGGCTTTTGCAGACCCTGAATAGGCTAATCATCAACTTACGCACATCCAAGACTATTCTTAGCTGAGCAGTTATTCAGTCCTACTTAAGTGTTGATAACTTTAACATGCAATAGTATAATATTCACGTAAACACTTGATGTCAATTGCATTCATATAACAATGTAAACCATGTAAAGTCATGCTTCAATACATCCTTATTTCATAAAAGCATTATTTATCACATCATAAAGTGCATTCATACATAACAGAAGTAAATGGGTAAACAAAGGAATTTCAGTAGTAATCTTCTTTATTGATAATTAGTTCATCTTACAAACTCAAGACTTCTTTGTGCGCTCAGCTACAGGGATCTGCGCACTCAGTTGCAGCCTCTACGTACACAGCTGCAGAGCCTTCCTTCTTCCCTAAGACTTCTACAATCTTTCCTTCTATTGACCCATTACATTTGTCTTCATGTTCTCTCCCTTTTTTAGACATCCGTAAGACACACTTAATTATACAATCCCATTGTTGGCTTATAGGGGCCTGACCCAGGTTCAAAAGTCAGTTAGCCAAACAAATCCTAAAACTATTGGCCCTCTCAGCAATAGTTTGCGGAGCACGGACTGAGGTCTCACCCGAGGTAGTATGGGAGGGTGCTGGAACTAGGTTTCCGCACCCTTGGGATGTCTTGATGGGTCTTGGAAGGGTCGCGATCCCACTCTACGCACTGCGCTACTTCCGCGCAGCTATCTATCCAGTGCAACTACCTTCATGCGGCTTTAATGAAGAGCACGAATGTTCTTTACCCTTTATTGTGCTTATTATTATTATAGATCTTGAATTAAATTAAGTGGGCCCAATAATTTCATTTACCATTCAACATAAATAGACATGTGTACAATCATAAACTGTAAGAAAATGCATAAACAGAAATATAGAAATAGATACGCGATGTTCTAAAACCAACTTATCTTTATTAATCCTTTTTCCTGTTACAATCCACTTCCTACACTGTGCACACATCTACAAGGGTCCACGCACACAGTTGCGAACTCTACTAGGCCTCTACGGACACATCTGTAGAGCCTTTCCTTATTACTACCAACCACGACTTGGACTTACATACTGTTGTGCCTTGCAAACAACCCCCCATTTCATATTTATTTTTATTTACAAAAATATTAAAATATGAAATGGGTCCCTCTTAAAATAAAATTGATGTTAAAACTCTTACTTTGTAAAAGTCCAACAAATCAAAGGAGCGCTTTATAAACTTACCCTCAAAAGCAATATCTCTTTAAAACATTGGAAATAAAGCAAATATGTGTTTATTGCAATAAAGCAATCGCAAGATCGCATATCGCAATAACATAAAGGATGCACCAAGCAATCAAAAGGCTCCCCCCCCGACCCGATAAAGCTATCGGCGATATTGGCGATCGGCAATTCCCGTGTGCACCACTATCGCGCCCATCGTTAAAGCCCCGACCCGATAAAGCTATCGACGATATCGGCAATCGGTAATCCCCTTCATACCGAAAGCATTGTACATATGCCTTTCACCGATGTGATATCGGCGATCGGCGATCGGTGGCTTCCCCTGTTGAACCCTTAATGCACATAGGCCTTTCGTCGATGCGATATCGGCGATCGGCGATCGGCAATATTCAAAGAATGGTTAAATCTACCCACGCGCCCCTACCCGATCCGATACGATAAGGCACAGTTTTCAACGAAAAGCCGTTAAAAGTGATTGGAAAGCCCGAATTAATGACAATTAAGGCATAATCATTCCCGCTCGGCCGCCAGTACGCCCATTGCATGATTTAAGAGATCTTTCATCCAATATTGCACTAATGAGCATTTATAAGGTGGCAGGTCCTATACGGTCCCTTAATGTATCCATCCCCTCAGACCTGCCTATAGATTGTCTCCGCGTTGTTTTAATAAAAGCAAAGTATATCAACGTCTTTCTCTCTATTTTACTATCAATTGTGAGTTTCATTGTTATCTCTGTATTACACCGAAACCACCTCTCTGTGCAAAATACAGATTTTCAAAGCAACTCAGGCATAATGGGTAAAAAGAAAAAGAAGGGTGCAGGCGTTATCGATTCACCAGCCGCGCCACAAGGGATAGTAAACAGTAAGAAAGGTTTGATATCAGACACGTCGTGCGCAGGCCTTGCCAAAACAACTTGGCAAGAAACTTATGATTTGCTAGAAGCCGAGAAACCTGAGCAGGTGGTAGAACAAGCTACCGCAGATTCCACCAAAAAATCGGAGTGCACTCTCAAAGACTTGGCCGACTCCTTCCTACATAGGATAGCGGCAAGAGAGCAAATGCTTCCATACACCGATGTTATCAAGTGGGCAATTGAAGAAATTCCTATCACAGACAGAACTTTCGTCGCAAACGATGGAAGGATTTTTGGGTCCTTCAAGCCAGAAGATTTGAAGCAAATGTATCATTTGCCTATGCCAGAGAAAGTTTACAATAGCTCCTTTCTGGAAAAGTTCGCAAGTGAGAATGAAATTGAGTCTGAACCTATCAAAGATTGGAGGCAGAATCCAAATAAGCACAAGCATGAATCCTCTGGTAAGTACTCAGTCGACTCCTTATGTTCACCTTATTGCTATGCCCTTATAATGATGTGTAGATTATGGGGTCTGCATGATTCTGCCATTTTTACTATCGAAATGGTTCCCCTCATGGAGGCGGCAGTCAACAGTTGGATTATGGATTGGGCTAATATCCTTTCGGATAAGCTTGCCCTGGCTGTTAGTGAATTTAGAAATAAAACCAGAGTCTCCAAGAGAATAATTCCTCCATTCTACTACAGTGCTTATATTTTAGATACATTGTGCTTTAATTCTGAATTCCCTATTCCCGGTTGGAGGTGGACCGCACAGGACCCCTCCCCCATCCATATTTACCATCGCAAGATGTGGAAGTCGTCTCATAAGAATCACTTGTACCAAATTTGTAACGATTTCATGGTTCCTATCTATTATGCCATTTTTAATAAGCCCATTCCAAAGATCTCCTACTTAGCCTCTTTTGACCTGCCGTCAGTGGGTAGTTGGTTTGGGGAAGAATATTTTACGTATGTTAGAGTCTATGCCAGTCAAGCCAATCCCCATGTCCTTCCCTTGTATGTTCCTGACAAACTGTTAGCCCGAGAAATTGCCTACCAACTTTCAGCTAAGAGTACCACACAGACTCTTAGGCTAAAGCAAAAAAGGGGCTGGCCAACTTTTCCTTTCAGATGTGGAGTCTTTACCTTGCATGATTTAAAACATGCAGAAAAAGAAGCCTTGAAAATTCAAGCCCTAAACCTTCCTATAATCCCAAACAGAGCATATGATCCGAAAAAATATGCATACGCCACTCTAGAACATGCCAAATTATCAACATTTGAGCATAAAGAGGATATATTCGATGATATTTTTGTCTCAATGGAATCAATTGGTCATGCTAAAGAGCTTGTTAGAACAAAGTATAATGACGAAGGGTTATCTGAGTTCAATAAGCTCAGGGAACAGAGGTTGCAAACTCTGCCCCTGGACTTAATAATGCCAACCCAAGCAGCGTCTTCAAGCGAGCCTGGCCAGCAACAACAGAAAGAACCCCTTGCTACACTGAAAACCAAAATCAATGAGCAGGAGGAACTACAGAAGAAAATTCAAGAGGAAAAGTTGAGGAAAGAACAGGCAGAGCGTTTATGGAAAGAAAAAGAAGAACTCTTAAAAAGAGAGCAATCAGAATGCTTGAGGAAGGAAGAGGAAGATAGGCATAGAAAGGAGCAGGAAGACAACCAGCGAAAGCAATAGGAGCAGCAAGAGAAGGAGAAACAGGAACAACTATTAAAAGAGTCTCAGTCCAAGCAAAATACTACCGATACTAATAATGGTGCTATCACAGACCCTGAGCTGCAAAAGGAATGGCAGCAGTTTAGTACTATTATCGGTGGAGGAAAGGATTCACAGAATACCGAGACTCCTAAGAGCAGCGGCATACAGAAGGAAGGCTCATCCCAGGCTTTGAGCACAACCACTGGCCCACCCAAAGTTATGAACGTAGAAATAATTCCAAAAGGTCCTAGCGACCAATTCACTCTCCTGGTAGAAGACATTCCTCCACTGAACGTCTTCTACAGCCCTAAGCATAGAGCCGTAGTAAAGCAATCAAGAAAGAGGCAGAGGCTTGATCAACCTTCCCTCTTTCCTGAACAATCACTTACGGGCAATGTAGTCTGGAGGGAGAAACTTGATCCCTCTGATGACTTGACCAAGTTGTCGCAATATGCCGGAGCTTATTCGGCTGCTACTATCGATAAGGCATTAGAGGTAACCCTTCTCTTAAATACTAAGGACCAGGAGATTTCCACACTTCAAGCAGAATTAGCAGATGTCAGACAAAGGGTAATACAAGCTGAGCAGCAATTAGCGGGGCACCAACAAGAAACAGTACGTACAAGCGAGCAGCTACTAGAACAACAGAAATAAATAGCCAATTGATACAGCAATGGGAGGAGGAGAAACAGAAGATCACCCAGGCAGCCACTCAGAGACAAAATGAGTTGACAGAGGCATTGGAGCAACTAAAAGCGGCAAATGAACAATCTTTGAAGGCCAAAGATGATCATATTGCTCAAATTACAGCACAGTTAGAAGCCACCAAGGGAGATGCGCAGATACAAGAATTCAAAAAAGAGGCAATGATAATCAACAAGGTGCTTGTAGCGCAAGTTAAACTCCTGTCTCAATCCCTCTCTCAAGCGGAACCACTCTGTGAGTTAGCTGCAACTGTAAATGAACAGGTGGAAAAGGCCAGAGATGACTACAATCAAGCCGAAGAAGAAATCACAAACTATCTTGAATGGCAAGATTCAAAGTCAGGAAAGGAAGCCAATTTGCCTAGGATACTGGAGGTCCATAAAAATATATTGTTTATAGAATGGAAAACACAAATATTAAAGGCAGAAAGGGCAGCATCAAGATGTGCATTGACTGCTGGAAATTTGGCTGATCTAGTAAATGATACTCTCTATCTAGCCAATATTGTTTCCCAATGCACGCCCGGGAAAATTACTACTGCAAACACGTTGGAACAAACATGCTACCCTGATTTAGAGAGCAGAGCAAGGTCAATTACCGCGGTTGACACTTTAAACATAGAAGCATATTGGCGGTTCCTAATCAAGCCGCATGAACAACGATCTGCTCTCAAGTGCCTAACCGATGCCGTTCATTGCATGACCCCCGATATCCAAGACTCCACCTACGCTGCCTAGCTCAGTTCTAGGCTCAACAAACCTCCTGAAGTTGAGCCAATGCTTGCTATCAATCAACTCAGGTTCAAGGGGAAGCAACCGACAGAGTGATTCATCATCCAGCTCCTCCGATTTCCAGCAAAAATAGCAACAAGAATTTATTGACATCAGCTTAGTTAGCTTTTCTGTTTTTGTAGATATTTAGATTAGCATAGTATTTATAGACCCTTTCATGTATTTAGAAAGGGTCGTAAAATTTTGTAATAAGACTTAAAAGACTGAAGTTTGCACTATTGTGCTTCAGCCTCTTTTTTTTTTATGAAACTCGACCACTCGCTTTTACTTTAATGGAGAAATTTCTTGATTCAATTGTGCACTACTGTCATTGGTTTGAGGGATGTTTATGCGTTGGAGCAGAAGCTATACATAGCGATTCATATCGGGAGTGACTTACTATTCAAATGGTATTTCTATCTTTTGTTTGAATTCATTCTGTGTATGTGATTTCGCTGTGTAATTATTCCTGCTATCGTTAATTGTATGCATGTACTACAACAGGAAATCTTACTCATACCACTATTGGATGTTTAGATGATATGCCTGATCTTTTAATCATGTATGCATTAATGGTATGAATGTATAGAGTATAGCACCGCTTTAATCGCACACATCTTGAGAATGCAGTCATCTATATAATTGTATTTTTTGGATATAGAACATCAGAAGCTACGCTTTAGAAGTTCAAATAGATTCCCGGGATAGTTTAATTCACTTATATTTCTGTTAATAGTTTTAGTCATCCACTTATCGCTACTGTTATCTACAAAGTATTCATTCATCCCATTTATCTATTTCTGGGAAACTGGTCCCATTATCCCCAGTCGGATCCACTATCCCAAACGAAAAAGGAGTTGTACTAAGGTCCGGACCGGGTGGTTTCCCCAATGTTGGTGCAATGATTTCTGAGGCATCAACATTTTTGGTGCTAGAAGGAGGGCTTTGACTGTGAATGGAAAGCAAACCTAAATCTACAAGCCATTCAAAGATTAATTCTCCCTCCAATTCTCCTATTCATTCTCGATCGCGTGTTGGTTCTCCAACGCGCAATCAAGAAGAACAGGAATCAACTACCACTGCTCATATCCACCATACTTCAGAACAATTGATTCTTGAATCCCCTGAAGTCCAGTCTCTAATCCACAAACTTCAGAGCTTCTCGATCTCCCCACATAGATCTGAGGTATCACAAAGCAGTGTGACTTCACAGATCAATTTATCTCGCCCACTTACCAGACTCCAAAGTGGAAAACTTGGTATAGAACCCACTGAATTCCCTTTACCTGAAAGGAAAAGGGCTAAGAGATATACTGAAGGGTCTGATAGTGGAGAATTTTCTTCCACATCATCCATTTCATCTCCTCATCTGCAAAGTCAACCACCCACTCCTCCATTACATATTGTTGTCCACCAGGGAACACAAGCCTCAACATCTCAATCTGCTCACCCCTCAATATCAGCTACTTCACAATCATCTGGAATCACAATGGTAGATCCATGGACTAGACCTGGTGCGGTCAACATGCCTGCACCATTGCATCCTTTACCAGATGCTCCTGAGAAATGGATCCCCAAATTCAATCCAGATGATGGGACTCAGGCCGAAGAACACATTAATAATTTCATGCCGTCGGTCAACTTGAAAGGGGTAACGCAAGAAGATGTTGTTGTCAGACTCTTCCCTTATACTTTGCAAGGATCAGCAGGATCCTGGTATTTCTCCCTACCCTCTGGTTCTATTACCAGTTGGGATACATGCCAAGAGCAGTTTCTTACTAAGTACGGAGATGATAGATCTTTAGCAACTCTGATTAACGATCTCTCCAATCTGAGAATAGAACATAGGGAACCCATAAAGGAATTTAATGCTCGTTTCAATAAACTCCTTAACAAAATCCCTACAGACTCCAAACCAAGTGAACAAATACGAAGCGAATGGTATATCACTGCCCTACCTGCCAATATAGCCATATTCGTAGATCAGGCTGGGAAACCTACCTTAGCATAAAACATGAAAGAAGCACTTGATGTGGAAAAACGCATTACTTCCTTAGAAAAGAAAGCTGCCTTGGAAGATAGAAAAGCTAAGAAAGTTTCCTTTAAAGAAGAATCCAAAAAGAAAAGCCCTAAAGACCCATATGATATGGAGGGACTACAAAAGGTCCTGAAAACACTTTCCAACGAAATGATTGACATTAAAAAGCAGGTGGCCGAAACATCAAGCAAAAGACCTTTTAGGACTTACAAGAAAATGGAAACAAAGCCACCTAATGTCATATCTAATGCCGATTCTGACCAGGAAGAAGAAGAAGAAGAAGAAGCAACACTACCATCTGACAATGAAGAAGAAGTGGCTGAGTGTCACGGAATGTGGGATTTCATACTTCCTGAGCCTGATACTGATAATGAAGAAGAAGCCTTCCCAGTTACTACCAGAAGTAAAAGTACTTCTGAACCTGTCCAGGCAACTTCAAAGAAAAGGAGTGCAGGTGCTACTATAACAAAATAAAAAGTTCCTCCAAAGAAAACACCTGGAGTAGTCCCTCAAAACCAGCCCACAACTTCCACTTCCCCTTCAACTTCTAAGACGTTAGTGGTAACTGATTCAATGGAATATAACATTGTTGATGATATGAAAAAGACCAAAGCCAACATAACCATGTTTGAGCTCAGCAAGCTAAAACATCAACAAAAGTTACTTCTTAAAGAATTAAATGTTGTTCCTTCTACTCCCCTTCCTAGTTCGAAAGCTGCTAATGATTCAGGTCAATCCCCTCCAGGTATGGTTGAAGCTACAGATTCAGTCCTAATCGGGGATAAGTCAAACTCTCATACTCCACCTTTTCTTTTAACTTATGAAATCTACAACAGAAACCTGCACAACTGTTTAATTGACTCAGGGGCGTCTTCTCACATAATGCCAGCTTCAGTTTGTTCCAAACTGAACATAGAACCCCAGAAGTCTGTTATCCATATTGTTCAATTAGACAGGACTAAGGTGTAGGTTGTTGGTGAAATTAATTCCGTAACCATCAGGTTGTTAGCTGATCCAAGAATAGTACAAAGAATTGATATCCTTATAGCTGATATTCCTGAGTTTTACGGTTTGATTTTGAGCAGAGATTGGTCTGAAAAATTGCATGGGTACATTTCTATTGATTGGTCACACATGTGGCTCCCTTATAAAGGCAAGCCGAACCAAATAAAGATAGACCGAGAAAAACACATGACCCATACAGTCACCGATTTTGAATAGGAAAATCACCCTGTAGCTTTCAACAATAACTTTTTGGGCAATTATTCATTAGAATCATTCTTTGGCAACTTTGTTGGTCAATCTTCCCCTTTCTCAGTTGATCATTTCACGTCTCAAATTGAAAATTTTTCGCAAATAGATAATTCTAGTTGTTTTAATGATTATGAGAATGTTGTAAATACCACTGTTAATACTCCTTTATTTTGGTCTTTGTATTTTGATGGCTCTAAGTCTGATGAAGGCTCAGGAGCAGGATGCATTTTGGTTAGTCCAAATGGGGAAAAAATAATGCTGTCTTGCAGATTAGAATTCGAATGCACTAACAATACAGCCGAATATGAAGCCCTAATCCAGGGTTTATATAAAGCAATCGACCTTAAAGTGCAATACTTAAAGGTTTTTGGTGATTCAGAAATCATTGTTAAACAGGTTAGAAATGCAATTCATTGCCTTTCCAATCATCTAAAACATTACCAATCACTTGTGCAAGACCTTACTTCACATTTGTTAGCATTTAACATTTCCCCTATCCCCAGATCCCAGAATTCAGCTGCCGACTTACTGGCCAATGTGGCTTCAAGGCTCCTCCCTTCAGAAGACTACATCCTTGATAGATTTTCTGTAGAATTGATTTTTAGACCTTCAATTCCTGACAACATCACTAATTGGAGAGTATTTAATCATGATAATGATATTTTACAATTCTTGACTTCTGAAAAGTCTTATAACAACCAGATCATTCAAGAGGATGAACACGACTCCCAAATTAAAGAGACATCTCAAGAAAATGCAATTCCTAAGCCTGTGGTAAAACTTGAGGATCTTTATGATATAAAAGACAGGTTTAAACCTGTAACCAATACAAAATCCAAAAGTTCTACCCTTCAAGGTTTGAATGATTAAATTTGGGGTACTGATCAAATTCCTCAGAAATGTAAATTTAGGATTAGGGACTTTTCTGTACAAGAGGAAAGAAGCATTTGTTTAAACTGTTGAGGAAAAACTAAACACGTTTTTTCTTGGGAAATACGATGGACTTAAAGAGACTTATGGACACATCTACTTATCCAGCATTACCAATCCCCAATGCTCCAGTATCAAAAACCTAATTCAACAGAAGTTAAGGAAAATACACCCCAATTTGGAAAGTCAGATTAAATCGGAGCTTAACAAACTCCTTAAAGCCAAGATTATCTTCCCAGTCCGACATTCCAATTGGGTTTCTAATATGGTGCCTGTCAGGAAAAAGAATGGCGACATCCGAATTTGTATCGATTTTCGAAATCTGAACAGAGCAAGCTTGAAGGACAATTTCCCATTGCCTACTATGGAGCAAATACTCCAATCAGTGGTAGGTTCTGAATTGATGTCTTTTCTGGATGGTTTTTCAGGATACAACCAAATCTTGGTTCATCCTGATGACCAACTCAAAACAACATTCAGAACAAAATGGGGGACATATGAATATCAAAAGATGCCCTTCGGACTTATAAATGCAGGAGCGACTTTCCAAAGAGCTATGGACACTGCTTTTAGGGGATTGATTAATCGATCGGTAGTCATCTATCTAGATGACATAACTATGTTTTCTAAAAAAAGGTCCAATCATTTACATGACCTAAATCAGATCTTTCAAAGGTGTAAAAGATATGGAATCTCTCTGAACCCCAAAAAGTCATTCTTTGCTCTTGACCAAGGGAAACTCCTAGGTTTTATTGTATCTCGGGATGGCATCTATATTGATCCTGATCGGATCAAAGAGATTTCGGAGATCCCTTTCCCTCACAACAAGAAATCAATGCAGTCATTCCTTGGTCAGATAAATTTTGTTAAAAGATTTGTACCTGATTTTTCTCATATTATTTTACCCCTCTAATCAATGATTAAGAAGAATGCAGTCTTTAAGTGGGGATTAATAGAAAAAGAAGCTTTTGATCAGATAAAGCAATCTATCATCAATGCCCCCTCCTTAATTGCTCCAAACTTCTCTAATCCTTTCACATTGTACACTATCGCATCCAACACTTCATATGCAGTAGTACTTACCCAACTGAACGATCACAACTTGGAGGCACCTATCTCATTTTTTAGCTCTAATCTTCAGGGTGCCGAATTAAACTATTCTAATGTGGAAAAACAAGCCTTTGCTGTATTCAAAGCAGTTAAACATTATAGACCCTTCCTCCTAAAAACCCACACAAAAGTAATAGTTCCTTTTTCAGCTGTTAGGAAACTATTAATACAAAGAGAATTGGGTGAAAAAAGGGCTAATTGGGTCACAGCACTTCAAGAGTATGATTTAGACATTAGGCCAGCAAAGATTGTTAGAGGCCAAGGTTTTTGCAGGATACTAGCAGGAGCTTCCAACATACCTGAATCAAGCGACATTGGTCCAACTGAAGAAATCAATCAGATAAGTGTCACTGATTCAGAATCTCAATATGCAGATTTAATATTTTATTTAAAAAATGGTTATGCTCCTCCTCATTTATCTTACAAAAGAAAAAGGGCCTCAGATTAAAAGCAAAAAGTTTTTCACTTATTGATGAGGTGCTTTTCAAAAAGAATTATGATTCTATTTTGTTGAGATGCCTTGAGAAAGCTGAAGCCCAAAAGGTGTTGCAGGAATTACATGATGGACCAGCGGGAGGACATTTTGGAGCTGACACAACAACTCACAAGATTATTCATGCTGGGTACTATTGGCCAACCCTTTT